>JAEQML010047833.1:0-55764 GCA_016904865.1 Pissodes strobi | reverse complement strand
TGAATTACATCAACAATTCCTAGAAGTATATCCCGACTTAAGTGATAAAGTCACAGAACAAGAGTGATAATAAATAATAAAAGACTAACAACAGCTGAGATAGAAGAAATTAAGAGAGAAATAGCGGACGAATTACAAAGAGCAAGAACACCTCCAGTACAAGATAAAGAACGACTTAAATCAAATGAACATATGGGAGAAACATCAACTCAAACATGTGTAGAACAAGATACAAAGATAAAGACACAAATGATAGCAAGGGAAATAGAAACTAATATGATCAAATGAAAAGGTAGTAATCCAATGGCAAGACAAATCATACCTAAACTAAGGATAAACAAAAACATAATTGACATATTAAAATTAATTAACAATGATATCATTCCCACCTATCTAAACGAGGAAACAGAACTAGAAGAAATACACCTTATCATATACGCCTGTGCAAGCGCCACAATCACACTAAACAAATAAAAAATAATAAACAAAAATACCAGTCCTATAAGAGAACACAAAAAACCAAAATGGCAAATCAGACTGGAAAAAAAGGTAGACAAACTAAGGCAAGATATAGGTAGAATGACCCAATACGTTCAAGGTAATCACAGAAGATCAATCTTAACGAAAATATCACACGTAATCAACAACAAAACACAAACAATCTCAGAAACACTTGAAACACTGAAACAAAAACTATCAGTCTACTCAGCACGACTAAAAAGATATAGATAATCAAATGAAAGGAAATCACAAAACACCCTATTTAGAAACAACGAAAAACAGTTCTATAACAAAATGACAACAAATATCATACCACCAAACAGAGATCAAATAACAAGTTACTGGAGTAAAATATGGTCCAATCCAAGGAAATATAATGAAGATGCATCATGGATCAAAAGGGAAAAGGAAAGACAGCACAGCATACCTAAACAATCAGAATATATTATTACAGACGTTGAATTAACAGCAACAATAATGAAAACACATAATTGGAAATGTCCAGGTGCGGATCATATCCATAACTACTGGTATAAACAATTTACCACAACACATAAATACCTCACCAAGCAAATAAATAAAATAATCCTTGACCCAGATCTTACCCCGCAATTTATAACCGAAGGAAGAACATTTATTAAACCCAAAGATGAAGAAACGGAAAACCCTGAAAACTTTAGACCGATCACCTGTTTGCCAACTATTTATAAATTCATCACAGCCACAATAGCAAAGAAAATTAACCAACATTTAACGAACAATAACTTACTAACGGAGGAACAAAAAGGATGCAGAAAGAAAAGCCAAGGATGTAAAGAACAACTAATCATTGACCATGCAATAATGAAACACGTGCAAAAACAACAACAAAATCTACATATAACATAGATTGATTATAAAAAAGCATACGATATGGTCCCTCATGGATGGCTAAAAGAAACCCTAGATATATATAAAATACATCCCATAATACAAAAATTCCTCTTCAGTGTTATGAAAAAATGGAGGACAAAAATAAATATAAAAACCAACGAAACGTATATAGAAACTGATTATATTAATATCAAACGTGGCAATCTTCCAAGGTGATGCGCTTAGTGCGCTTTGGTTCTGTATGTGCCTCAATCCCTTATCAAATACCCTAAACCGTACACAATATGGTTATAACATTAAACAACAAGGAATAACATTGCACAGAATAAGCCACTTGATGTACATGGATGATATTAAAATATATGCATCAACATTACCACAGCTCGAAGGACTTCTGAAGCAAACAGAAATAATATCAAAGGATATCCACATGGAGTTTGGAATGAGTAAATGTAGGATACTACATATAGAGCAAGGAAGATGGAAACATCAAGAAACCGAAGAAACACTAAACACAAAAAAGATAGAGCAAATCGGGAAAAACGAAGTATACAAATACCTGGGATTTTATCAAAACAATAAAATTGATCATACTACAACAAAACAGGAACTACGACAACAATACAAAAGTCGACTTAACCTACTTCTTAAGTCACAACTCAACTCAAAGAACCTCTTTAAAGCAATTAACACATACGCTGTCCCTATACTTACCTACTCCTTCGGTGTAATAAAGTGGTCCATAACAGATCTTGAAAATCTACACATAATGACAAGAGCACAATTAACAAAAAATAGAAAGTTACATCCTAACTCATGCAAAGAATGACTAACACTAAGTAGAGAAGAAGGAGGGAGAGGAGTGATCGACTTGCAAGAACTACATGCTAAGCAGATAAAATCACTAAGAAATTATTTCCACAATATAAAATATTCCTTACACACAGCCATAGTCAAAATAGACAAAAAATATACACCATTAAATCTAGCGACACAAGAACATCAAAATGCAGAAAACTTTAAAGAAAAAAACGTAAAAAATTGGTCATCCAAAGCACTACATGGTAGACACTACAATAATACCAATCAAGAAGAAATAAATAAAAAATTAACATATATGTTTCTACAAAAAGGCCAATTATACCCTGAAACAGAGGGTTTTGTGCTCGCAATACAAGATCAAGTCATAGCAACGAATAACTATAGAAAATATATTTTAAAAGATAGCTCCATCACAAACGATAAATGCCGAAAGTGTCACCTATTCCCCGAAACGATCGAACATATAACATCAGGATGTAAAGTACTAGCAGGCATTGAATATACAAATAGGCATAATACAGTAGCTAAAATAATCCACCAAGCGATAGCAATACAATACCAGCTACACACGGACTCACACAGAGGTATTGACTCACAGCCATATTATGAATACTCACCACAAACAATAGTGGAAAATAAGATCTATAAATTGTACTGGGACCTTACCATACATACCGATAAAACAACAAAGCATAATAGACCTGATATAACCTTTCAAAATAAAACCCGAAAGATCACATATATTATAGAATAGATATTGCAATACCATCTGACCAAAATGTGGTTAAAAAGTACGCAGAGAAAAAATAAAAATATCAGGAATTCGCAATAGAAATACAAAGAATATGGAAACAAAACGAGGTGCACATAATACCATTCATTATCTCAACAACAGGTATCACTCCACACACTTTCAAAAGACACCTAACGCAAATTAATCTGGAAGAAAAAGTGCACACACAATCACAAAAAGCAACTATACTTCACACATGTAACATAACGAGATCTTTCCTATAAACCAAAAGTAATCACCTAATAGACTTGGCTGTAGCTCGTCTATAGGAAGAAATAAGTATAAAAAAAAAGAAATAAAACCAGTTAAAACTGTGAAGTAGTGTATAATAATAACAATAATAATATTATTATTATTATCATCAGTAGTATTAAACAGAAGTCCGATAAATTAAGCATTAAGTACAGGAATACTTGTTTGGTAGCTGCACTACGCACAGACCCTGTAAGTCAGTAGTATTATTTTCAACACACCCATGAGAAACGTAAAATATACAATTAGTTTAGACTAAATTTGCAATAAGTGTATGTATTTAGGTGGATTGTTTTAGGGACATAAACGCAATAAGAAAGGCCCAAACGCCTCCACTGGCTGCGAGATATGAAATGCTTATTAGAGAGTGTCTTCATCTAGATCAGACTTTAGAAAGGTACGCATTTTAAACCTGATTATTATCAAATATATTATGCATCATTCGACACACGTTAAGGATTATGTTTAACTGCACTTTAGGTTGTTTCAGTTATTTCATTTTCTCTATAAATCTACCTTATAGCTAATTCAAAATAGTATTTAAATGCAATTTCGCAGTATACTGGGCGAGACGCCCGAGATTCTACAGGTTAAAATATTATTTTCCAAGAGACTTGCACGTTTTGTAGTTATGAATTGATAAAATGTTAGTGTACTTCTTTTAACCGGTTATAGACAACAACAGGAATTGGACAGGATGGCAACAGCATTTGATCAATCGTGGGAGGAGCAACTTTGGCGATTACGAGTGGAACAAGAGGTGTTCAGCTGTCAGAGAGCCGACGTGAACACTTTAAGAAACGAACTAAAACATCTGAGTCTGGTATGTATAGTAGAGCAACGGTAGAGATTTGGAGACGTATTTCGTTTTAATAAATGCTTGAGCCATACAGACTAACTCAAAAAGAGTATGTATATATTTAATTTTTTATCTCTCCCTCGATCTTGTCACAATTTGACGATAAAAGTGAATTGAACGAAGGTTTACTGTTTATAACTAATAAAGGAATACAACGTGCTATGCCTATAGAATCTTAACAAACGACTAAACTAAACTATAAGTATTTTCGTATGGTCACATACCGAAAGAAGTGGAACATAATCCGATTTCTTTCAGCGAAGCAATTAAGATAAACTATATGCTGAAGTGTGAAGACACCATTCTTATGTAATTTATTACCTATAAGGGAAACCGTAAAGGATCTTAATATTGAAATATACAACATATCTAACCACTAAAATTATTACTTCCTACCCTTAGGTTGCCACCCAGCTCGAACCCTATATCAGAACCCTAACGCCTGTGCCCACTGGCGGTTTGGGGGGTCAGTCTTCTAGTCAAGGGGAACCTCCTCAACATCCAGGCGAGCAAGCGCAACAATTAGCCAATTTATTGGAACATATTGGTGAGTATTCTAACCTACATCGATGGGTGAGATCTACTGGATGTTCCATTAAATTTTGCAGCACCTCTATAGCTTTTATCTCTGCAATTAGAAAAACTATTACATACAAAAGTCTTAAGATTTTAATTGAACCACCTAACAGCAAATTGCTTTTTTATTTGATATTGTCACGCCTCGGATTCTTAATAGTTATTGGAATACGCTTTACTTTAGTTAAATTCAATAATGATTGCTGCGAGAGGTAAACTAAATGAACGGCATGACTGGGGCGGGCATTGGGATCGTAATAAGGAATAAGACATTCGTAAAAACACACTAATCTAATCTATATTTAACAGTAAATACAAGAAAATAGGTTCGTATACAACGACCTTTGCAATGGGCGTTATTATCGGCTTTATAGACATGAAATTAGATCGAGGTACATTATCTTTTATCGCATCTTTTCCTGATAGTGCTTTTAATAATTAAATAACTATACTTAATAGATCAAACGAACTTACCTAAGTGATGTTCGATCTTAATTATATCCATAGCCTCTACGAAGTAAATAGATAATCTGTAGTACCCTTTGCGCCAGCATCGTCACACACAATACAAACAAAAACAATTCAAACCCTGTACGCACCATCCGGTCACTACCTGCTATCCTGGTGGAGTTCATTATTTTAAAGATTAATAAAAATAAAAATGTTGTATGTCATTGGGGATTTGGGTAGGGTGGGACCTATTTACTTCGTCGAGGCTATGGATATAATAATTAATATCGAACATCACTTAGGTAAGTTCGTTTGATCTATTAATTATATCTCAAGCCTCGACTCGTAAATAGATAACCTGTAGATATTTAAGAGTCCATTCACTGTAGACTGCTCGGGTAGCGCTCCGGGGTCGGGTACACGGCGGTTACGGCGTGAGGAGGAGACTAGCGCGCTCCCACTACCCCGATTTGACGGTGGGCGTATTTAGGGACAGATTTACCGTTATTATTATTTTGATATTTTCAATATTGAATGTTGTTCGACCGCCGAGTGGACTGCCCGGCTGTCCAGACTGCCGGTTATAAAGTACAGAAATCTTGTTGGAATGGGCAGAATGTATGATTGAAAATATATAAGAGCTGATAATTCTTGTTTTAAATGTTCCCCTTGTTTATCGTTATAAATTTGGGTAAATCATCAACAGAGAACGTGAGCCGGGCAAAATTGGAGATTTTTTTTTTTTGGAAACTTGCTATATATGGGTTTTTGATTTCAAAAGTGACATTATTTTTTTAAAAACATTTTGACCCTGTATACCCCTGTGGCTCTAAATTGGGGAAGCCTGTGGTTTGATTCCATAAAATCGGTAATAATTCGTTTTCTATCATATGAAAAAATTTGCTTCGGAATTTTTATTTTTAAACGGAGACCTATTTTTCCTTCTTGGAGGAAAAATATACTTTTGTTCCGATCGTGTTGATATTCGGTAGGTGGATGGTAGGGGTTGCCATGATCCCAAAAAGCAAATTTATAATTTCTATCCTCCCTTAAAAATTGTAAGTTTTAAATGATATGCCGTGGTGAGTTGAAATTCGGTAAAAGGAGGTTTTTGGGTATGGGGACTTCAAATATGACCTCAAATTTTTCCTGGGTAAAAAAGGAAAAACGAAAAAAGGGGAATATCTTCATTTATGATATGGGTGTTTTCGGGGTTGGGGATTTCCGAAGTGACAGTATACCAGGAAAGCTGGATAAGAAAATAAAATCAAAAAAATAAGAACATATTCATTTTTGACATTTGTTTCAGTGGAAACTAAAGTTCCTCTCGAAAATCCCCAAAAAACGTGTTTTTGAAGGTTATGTTTGCCAAAGTAAGGGTAAATCGACCTATCCACAATTTTGTTTATATACTGGTGTAGAGAATGTATGAAAGGTAAATATTTTTACTGTGCGTTTGTTTATGTTAAAAAAAAATACCACAAAAACAAGGAAAATAATATCGTATTTTTTTGCTATTTTTTCCGTGAAAAGCAACTTTCTATTAAAAAACGCGAAAACGGGTGTTTTAGAATTTCTTCTTTTTTAATCTTGGGAAATGGAAATGTACGTTAAATACATTTAGAGTTATGACTTACCGAAGTAAGTACAAAATTACAGAATAAGACAAATTGTTATGTATCTGTCAAAATTTCTATATAGGGGCCAAAATCCATGAAAATTTGGGTTCCTCATAGATCCATGTCTTGTAAATGTACAAAAAGATTATTTTTCCCACTAGGGGTTTTTTCTGTTGGAGATACGACAGAATGTTATTAGGAAAAGTTGTTCAGAAAGGAACATTGGAGTTTCTTGAGCCAGTAGATCTGTATTCCATCTGGGCCATGTGCCTTCCAGTTATGGGAATCTCTGATGACGTTTGTAACTTCTGCTGTCGTAAACGGCTCGTCAGGCATTTGATTGTATTCCTGGGAGGTCCGGCGCTCCTCCGCAATCCAGCCTGCTTCAACGTTGCACTGGGTCGGTGCTCCCAACTGTTCTCCCCAAAATTGTTCAACATCGTCACTGCTGGGGAATTTGTTGTTCGATTCTCTAGCCCTCGTATTTAACGATCGTTGAAATAAGACCTTATTTCGTTTACTTTTATTACTCGATTTGTACCTCTTTAAACGCTCTGAACATACAGGTAATTTTTGTTTTAAAGTGTCAAGACATTGCTGGTTTATTTGGTTTTCTGAATCATCACGAGCATGGATTCGATATCGAGTCATGATTGATCGAACGCAAGCTTCCAGCCTATGGAACCTTACTCCATTGATGTATTCTTTTAGCCTTCCTATATCTCGTCATATGTCATCAATTCTAGCATTCAATATTCTTTCCCAATGAAGTGTTTGTGGCTCGTCCACTGTTTGCGCCGTTCCCTTTGTTCGTACTTTGGTTCCCAGGATTCGGGCAGTGGCCCTTCCAGCGCAGTAGATTAAGATATGGAAGTGGTCCAACGTGTTCACCTGGTTGATATAGTTTGGCAGAATTCAGTTGTTCATAATAGTAAGGGCGATTTCTAGTTTGTATGAGGGGTTCACCCTAGGTAATGGTGGTCTACTTAATGGATCGGTGCCATTGTACTCCGCAATTAGCTTTCTCATCGCTGAGAGAAGTATTTGGAATAATCCTTCGGTGTCCACATTATCTCTATTTACAGCATGTGCTCCACCGTTCAGCTGTTGGTCTGATACTCCATTAGTGTCACCCACATGCCCAGCGTCTCCGTCCTGGTCACCATTCTCGTTATTATCGTGATTCTCATTCTCATCATCATCATGATCCTCATTATCTTCGTTGTTGTGTAGGTTTAGCAGTTCGCGTTCTACTTCTTATTTGATGGTGTTAAGTCTCGCAGCTGCGATGAGATTGTTTCTGATGATAACATGATATTGACCTGCCACTCTCTGCTCTATTAAATGCAGCTCTGGATAATCTCTGCAGAATTCAGTATGCAGTCCTTGTCGATAGCCGATGGTCTCTCGTCCTAACTGTGTTCCCCTAAAATAGATACGCATTATTGATTCATTCATGGACGGTGTTCATTTCATGCGTCGTCTGGGTAATCCCGCCTGAGTGAGCACTAACTGAAGTTCCTGCGCAGCACCCTCAACGGGCGGTATCTGGGTTCTTAGGTGACACCTGTGTCGTTGTGGAGCTGTAGCTTCTTGTGCAGAAGAATAATTTATCTATTAATTTTTTGAACCCTTGAAATATTTCCACAGCTAGCTAACGAAACTGAATGCGGTTTTTGTAATGAAGCCTGAATCTTCACGAACAGATTTTTTGGAATGAAATATTTAGAAAAAAGATCATGTGTCAATTATACACGGCTTCTAGCAACTACCTCTATATTTCCGATGGCCAGGCACACAGTCTCAAAAATAGAAATGCACAATTTTTACGAAAAGAACAAAAGCCTGCCTGGGCCTGAACAAAACAAAATACATCAAATTTTATTTGAAATAGCAGGATTTTGAAAATCTTTGTATATACAACAAAACAAGAAATTTGTCAACGAAATTAAAAAAAAATTATCTTGCATAAAAATTACCTAAGTATTGGAGGAAAATAAAAGCAGTTTCGAAAGCTTCAAACGAACATAGTATCGAGCTGTGGGACTAAAATTTTCATCACGTCATCGAATATGAGGGTTTCCCATAAAAATAGCATTTTTTATTTGGGTTCGAAGTGTTATAAAATCTTGAAAATTTTACCGAATTCGACTTTGATTTTGAATTTTTACTGAGTTCCTGATGTGTAGATATATAATAAAAATATTCCTGTAGTGTTTCGATAAAAATATTCAAGTATTGTTTCCATAAACATAAGTGTATTCAAAAACTTAGGAGTTTTTCTTTTACTCAATATGCCTAAATTGGTTATTACTATTTTGACATATTGTAAAACTACTGGTTGTCAAGATTGAATAAAAAGAGTAAATAAAATAGAAGAATTAAGAGCCATCATCCCCTCGATACAAAATTGCGAAAACTGCCAATCCACTTTTGAAAAGATATCAATAATGAAATGGTTTCTTAAATTCCTGTTTTAAAATTAATATAAAAAAATATTTTTATATGTTTCTCTTTTTCTCGCTTTTGGTTTATAATGGCCTATAACCCCAGTGCATGAAGTTAAAAAGTCGAAAAATGACGAATTTCAACTAAGTTCAAAGTGTTATAAATACTCTAATATTTGAAATTTTCAAGAAATAAATAGAAAACTTGAGAAATTTGTTTATCTATCCAGAGAACTTAAAAAATTATACGAAACACAAACCATTTTTCCTATCTTTCCAAAAAGCCGAACGCTTGTAAGCACATCATTCTAAATATTTTACATTTAGTTATATCAAAGAAAATACTACTACGATAAGAAAACCCACCACACGTTAAATATTTGACCCCTTAAATGGGGCCAGACTCCAGACTCTGTAAAGCCTGGCCACAGTTTATACCGTCACCGAATACGGTATAAACTGTGGCCTGGCCCCATCGACAGAAGGTCGCTGGAAATGCGCCTGCGGCATACTCGCTGTTGCCAATTCGCGTTGGAAGAAAAACAAAAACCAAAGCGGCAGCTCTAGCGGCGCGTCTACCGACGCGTGGCTGGCTTGTTCGCCTATTTCGAAATATTGGCAACGTGGGGCATGAATCGCAGGGTTACCGCCGCGAGGTAAAATACTGTGAGCGCATTGATGTCTCTAAGCCGTTTCACGTACGCCCATAATGAGCCTTCTTATCGTAGTAGAATTTTCTTTGGTTATATGCAGGAACTCTTTAAAAGTAATGAACGCTCTTAAAAAATTTGGTGCTTCTTGAGGTTGTCAATAAAACAACCTACGCATTATATTTAGCAATGATATTCCCTTTTTTTCGACGGGCACACAACCGCAACTTTGAATTTGCTCCTATTCGATAATCAGGTTCCATGATAAAGCAGTTCAATCGCAGTTATATCACTATACTAAACTAGGCACTAAGGTAGAAACAGAAAGTCCAGAATGTCTGGCCGGCGGCACAAGAGTTGATCACTAGACTAAGCACTAAGTTCAATGTAGTCAAACTTATTACGTAAATGAAAATAACAAAATGCATACTGGGAAACAGAAAAAAGGCTCGAGGAACTTGACAAGACGAACAATCGACAACAAATGACAATAAGTGCGGTATTCAAATTAGTGTGAAAGACCGTTTTATTGTATGCAGGTGGCGCCGAGTACCTACAATAAATAAGTAAGTTGGCTGCCTCTTTTGATGTCGAACAAGCCGCCGTTTTTGTCTCTGTCGTAGAATCATGAATAGTGAAAGTGATTTGAACTTGAGATTTGACCAATCGATAGTAAAAGCGGATATTTATACCAGGACAGAAATTTTTTACATTTTCTATTATTCCTACTTACAAATAGGTCAATGTCTGGTTTACCAAATGTTTTTATAATACTTATAAAAACATCCTGATTTAATTCATACTCATTATCGTAATTTAAAAATCTAGACTCTTCGTCTGCTTCTTTATTATCGAAGGATTTTATGTAAGAAGCATAAATAAAAATGTTCTTATTAACACACCACTGCCAGATATTTCGAGAGATCTTATTAAGTTTTGAGTGCTGAATGCTACTCATGCGGTTTATGCTATCAATAGCCGTAGTATTGTCAATCATACACAAAATAGAGCAGTTTTACAAATTTTGAGCATTACATTTTAGTACAAAGAAGGCTGCTAAAAGTTCCAAATAATTTGTGCGATGGGATTTTTCTTCAGGCGCCCAGAATCCATGGGATCGCTGCCCATTACAAAAAACGCCCCAACCTGTAGTTGACGCATCAGAACAAATTTCTATATTAAAACAAAGGGGTTTTAATGAGTTTTCGTCCCTAACATGCTTTTTCCACTTCATAAAATCCTCAGATAACCTTGAAGGCAGTAACATCTCGAAATCAAAATTATTATTTGATAATATTAATGCCTTATATTTCCCACGTTCAAACAATTTTGTGTATAGCCACCCATAAGGGATGGCTGGACAACAAGAAATTAAAGTACCAATAAACATTTCAAAATCAGAGATTTTGCAATGTTGGAAACATTTCACTAATTTTAAAATTCGTAAACATTTATCAACAGGCATCGATATACTAAAATTATTAGAAGTATAATGAGCATCTTCGCTGACGACACCACTCTCATATGGCATGCAAAAACGGGTGGCAATCTTAGGGAAATTATAACCTCGGATCTATCAAAAATTAAGGGATGGTGTGATGCTAATTCCCTTAGCTTAAACGTCACTAAAACCAATATACTTACTTTTGGTTTTAATATTAATGATTTACATATATAGTGTCTGGGCCTTTTGATAGACAATAAGCTTAAATTTGATGAACACATTTCATTACTGCGTTCTAGGTTGGCCTCTAGTTTCTTTGCCGTTAGAGTGGTCTCGGGCGAATTGGAGACCACTACGGCTAGGATGGTGTATTTTTCACTATTTGAGTCGCACCTTCGATATGGTATAGCAGCATTCTGGGGCTTTTGGCAGTCTTTCAATTTGATTTTTGTTTTGCAGAAGAAAGCCATACGATTTATGTGCCGGGTAGGAATTATAGGGAACATTGTAAACCATTGTTTATTAAGCATGGAATATTAACATTAGTATCTTTATTTATCCTTGAAACAGTTTGTCTAATTTACAAAAAAGCTTCTACTGAGATCCCTGATCGATCACATAATATGCGATTGGCATTTAAAGATCCTTTACACAAATAGTGCACTATGTAAAAATCGACCTCTCCTATTGGTTGATCCATTTCGTATTACGATATGTCTGCGTGATGCAATCGATTTCTATCGAGAGCTCTAGTGGTGTAGAGGTTTAGATCGTTGGGTCTCACCTGGAAAACGCGGATTCGAATTCCGTTCCTTTTTTTATTATTTTTTTAAGATTATGTTTCTAAACAGCTTTTTTTCTTGATTTTGGGTATGTCTTGGGTTAGATTGGGTTAGCTCCTGGTTAGTTTCCTTTTCTTGAGCCCCCGTAGCGAGCGAAGCGAGCGGAGGGCCATGCGGATCGACCAATGGAAAAGGCCGATTTTTATATAGTGCACTATTTGTGTAAAGGATCTTATAATGCACAAGATTGGCCGTAAACCAAAATGTGCGCCTTCCTATTCCCAGACTAACAGTCACAAAAAAATCAATTATGTTGTAAACGCCTAATTTTTAGTAACACGTTTTATTTCGCCAATATTATTACAGCCACTAATGTGTCCGCCTTTCACCTTCAAGCTTCGCCAGTAACTCTACCATAATTACATAACGCCATAAGTCGACTCCGCTATTCATACAATAACTATATCTACGCCTTATTTCTAATCTATCTATATACTCCGTATTATATGACACCATAACAAGATTCTACTACTGCGCCATTCGCCTTCCAGGGTTGTCACGTCCTAGCCTATTTGAACGTCGCACGCCGCCTCTCCAAAATTTGCTTGTTACAATGTACTAGGGCCTCAAGTTCTAATTCGCGTCTATACACAGGAATATTCATATACGTATATGGGAATATTACTTTGGCTCCCTGGCTTCCGCATGCGCAGAATACGAGTGACGAATCAATCAACGCCACCTACACTACAAATACCTCAATTACCAATGTCTTTATGATGCAGCGCGTTCTTTTCGAGTGGCCACTAAGTGGTTAGAGCATTTGCTTGTCATGTGGGCGGCGTGGGTTCGATTCCCGTCAGTGGCAATGCGTTTTTTTTCCACCTTTTTTTAAGATTATGTTTGCTTTTTTTAATTTGGTTTAGCTTGGGTTAGTTTCAATTAGTTGGGTTAGTAAGATTATGTTTGCTTTTTTTTTAATTTGGGTTAGTTTGGGTTAGTTGGGTTAGTAAGATTATATTTGCTTTTTTTAATTTGGGTTAGTTTGGGTTAGCTTGGGTTAGTTTCAGTTAGTTTTGTTTCGTTGCGCCCCGGAGCGAGCGAAGCGAGCGGAGGGCCATGCGTGAAGTCCTAGACAGTTATAAACGAACGCATCCATACTCTGCGCATGCGGAAGCCAGGGAGCCAAAGTAATATTCCTGTGTGTAGACACGAGTCAAGTTCTATAACCGTTTGAGCATTGAGTGCAGACGGTTGCCATACTCGCGGTTTCGGAGGAAGGTTAAGAGTGTTTTGGCGGCAAAATCTTTTTACAGCCTGGAGGAGTATTATAATGATAGTTGGTAGTTGTTTTGCCAGGTATTTTTATTTTCATTTGCATTTGTATCTTTCTTCCTATATTTATTCTCGCTTTAATTTTTAATTTGATTTTTACTTTATATTGTATTATATTACTTGATCTTTTTTTATGCATAAGGGACTGCTTTATATACAAGAGATTTGTTCTTTTTATAATAAAGCACATTTTGACTTTGACTAATTTGTTATGTAAACTTAAATATAGTGTTTAAAAATTACGAGATGCTATATAATACGACAACAATACTGAACGTAATATATTATTGTACTGTATCAGTCTACAGTAAGTTATTATATATAGATGAAATAATTTTAAGAATGGAACTGATATATTGCCGATGACAGCACGTGGCATCTATTGAAGCATCGATATCGAATTTATTGTGGGCTGGCCTGGTCATAAGGCTCATCGTTCCTATAAGCAGGCAACCCAAAATACACTTATTATAAATCCTTGCATGGCAATGTTACGAGGTGCGGTCAAGATTTATTAGCAATTAACAATATATTGTATAATAGAAATTATTGTATTAAGCTTATTAAAATACAATTCAAATATATTTGAGATTAAAAAAATACAATTATAACTCTATCATTGCGGTTATAGTATAATAAATGGAAAAATTGTAGTACTACCATGACGATATAATAGGTAATATTTTTATTTAAATTTCATTAATTAACTACATAGGATAATCATGACCGTAGTCTTAAGAAACGATTCCAAATATAATCCAAAACATAGTCATACCGCGTCGATAAAATCTTTAATACTATTTCGTTCGTAGCCGGCAGATGGTTTTGAATAATAGTCAATTAATTGATTTCAAAATCATAATCGTCATTGTGACATAATGCATTAGTCGTACAATATCGAATGCTTGTTACTGTCAAAACTAAGTGTAATTTTCATGATATAACTGTATCAACATATCAGAAATATATCTATATGTTTATCTCGTGCGTTTAATTTATATTGATTGAGAATTAATATAATCACATTCCACACTATAGTGTTGCAAACATGAACTTTTCGCTTCGGCCGTTGAAAATAATAAGACTACATTGAAAACAAGATGATAACTTTATTATTGGGGCTATAGTATAATAAATGAAGAAAATCATAGGACTGCCATGACGATAAAATACGCAATACCATTTTCCGGTTTGGATACGTGACAAAATATTCCAAAAATAGACCAAAATATGCAATTTATTGTTTTTTTTCTTCCAAAATGCGATTACCATTTTATCATCTTGGTTGTAATATAATGCATTAGAAAATTATAGTCCTACCGCGTCGATAAAATTTTCAAAATAATTTTGTTCGTGGCCAATTAATTAATTGATTTAAAAATCATAATCGTGAGTTGCATACGTGAGACTCAATGAAAATTTATTATAGCAATAAAAATGCATCAACACTATAATTAACAGTAAAACTAGGGCTAATAAGTAAGCTTATCCATATTCTAGCATCGGCACTTCAGGGTTATCTTCGAATACGTTTATTCTCTTCAAATTGTTTTCAATAATTTTACTGAAATCCATGTCTTCCTTCTGACCGGTGACTTCAAGATATTCCGTCTTTTTTCTGCACATCTCGCCTTCAGAATTAATTTCAGAACCCGCTATGTTTGACTGCTGTGGCATTTTCTTTAGCAGTGGCGCCTTGTAGTTTAATTTGGGTAGTTTCAAAACTAGATGACCTAAAACCGAAGTTGCATTTTCAGATACAGTTTGTTAAAGTACAAAATATATGATTTATCTCCGATGAAGAATACCTGTCGTTTGAGAGCGTAGCGCAGTACTTCTTTCCACGTGTATTTCTTCGGGAAAAACTATTTGAAAGACCTTGCCTTTCACCGCCACCTTCAGGTAAATCGGCTGCAAGTCTACGTCGATCAAATTTGTGTCCAAATATTTATACACCGCGACGTCCAACACAAACATTTCTGGATCCTCATCCGAAAAGGTAAAACTCAGTTTTGCTTGGTTGACGTTTAGAGGTTTGCCACTTTTATCGAAAAGCCTATAAAAGAAGATGGTCTGTTAAATGCTGGAAAGGAACTTCCCAATTGTGTGGCACTACAATATGTTTCTAAAATGAATTATTACTTTACGGTTCGCTTTATTTTCTTATTCGCGTCGACATTATTTGCTCTGTCGCCTTTTTTCTGCCTTCGGGCTATGTCCAGTCGCGTTTCCGGACTATTTTCGCTCACGGCTTGCCAGAATTCCTCATCTGTCAGACGGGAACTGTCGTTATTACGTAGCCGTACTTTCTGTTCTTCTCTAAACCTCCTTCAAATCATAAAGACGTATTAAGAGAGATATTTTTAGATTTTGGCAAGGCGTTTGACGTTGTTGCTCTTGAGCCCATGTCCTATAGATATATAATTCGTCCAAATTATATTTCAAATCAATTAGTGCAATATTACCTGTATTTTTCTTGACACCGTACAATATTCGTTTCGATATTCGCGAGATTCTGTTGTGCTTTAATTCTTTCGCTTCTCGTGATTTGTCTTACGTCCAAGCTTTCCAGTTGGGGCAGTTGAGCTATTACGTAGTCTCTGTAGCCTTTATAATCGCAGCATGGATTTCCTTAAAACAAATTAATGCTTCACTTTGATTGTAGATTAAGTAGTGATGTTTTAACGCAATACCCATCATGGTTCGAACAATGCTAATATACCAAATAGGTAATAAAATTATTGTTTATACGGTTTTCTGCTATTTTTGGATTATATGGACTAAAAATTATGTAGACACATTCTAGAGTCCTTAGGGATTGCAAATATACTGGTGGAGAAGAGAAATTGCGGTTTTTTGTAAGAAAAAATACAAAATAATACCATACATACTTACCACATATTATTTGTATTCACATTCACATTAGATTGGGTTAACTTTAGATATTTTCGGTTTGTTTCGTCTCGTATAAGCCACTACGCACTTTCGTGAAGAAAGGCTTGCACGAAGCGCAAGCCATTCTTCACGCAAACCTAGGCTACTACACACCTGCGCGAAGCGCAAGCCTAGGCGAAACAATTTCGGTTAGCTTGGGTTAGCTTTGGTTAGTTTGGATTTGCTTTGGTTAGTTTGGGTTAGCTTTAGTTAGTTTAGATTAGCTTTGGTTAGTTTAGGTTAGCTTTGGTTAGTTTGGGTTAGTTTTGGTTAGTTTTGTTTCGTTTAAGCCACTACGCACTTGCGTGAAGATTTTTTTATTTATTCTTCACGCAAGCCTAGGCGAAACAATTTCGGTTAGCTTGGGTTAGCTTTAATTAGTTTGGGTTAGCTTTGGTTAGTTTGGGTTAGTTTTGGTTAGTTTGGGTTAGTTTCGGTTAGTTTCGTCTCGTTTAAGCCGCTACGCACTTGCGCCTTTCTTCACGCAAGCCTATGCGAAACAATTTCGGTTAGCTTGTGTTAGCTTTAGTTAGTTTGGGTTAGATTTGGTTAGTTTAGGTTAGCTTTGGTTAGTTTCGTCTCGTTTAAGCCACTACGCACTTGCGTTTTGCGTTTCTTACGCCGCCCAGCATCCCTATTCACTCCAAGGTTCCGTAAGTATGTTTAGTTGAAAAAAAAAAAGCACGATTTCTGTTCTCCGCCAGTATATTTGCAATCACTAAGGACACTAGAATGTGACTATATAAAAAAATTCTATATAATTCAAAAATAGTAGAAAACCGTATATGCAATTGTTACCATTGGGTTACCATTAACAATTGTTAACCATTGAATACTCTTGTGAACTTACCTGTCAAATATAGATCTCTCAAGGCTAAATTCGCCTTCAAACTCTTCACGCTTTCCAGATCGCCGATAAAGTTTAAAGTCAAGTCTAGTTTTTCCAAGGATTCGCATCTCTCCAAGTTTTCGATTTTTTCTATATTGTTTATGGCCAAATTCAAATATTGAAGCTTCTTCAGTTTGTTCAGGTTTTCCATTTTCGCGATTTGATTGGCCTGGAGGTAGAGGATTTGCAATTCTTTACACCAGTTGTTTAGGTGCTCGATTCTTTCTATGTCCTCTTGATGCAAGGATAGCTCCTCCAAGGTTCCAATAATACCTAAAACCATAAATTGGGCAGTAAGAATTGGACACAAAATACTTGAACTGTTTTAAAAACTATACCTTCGTTGTGTTCAGATCTTTTTCTCACTAGTTCCTCGGTTATGTAAACCATTTTTTCTAATATTTTAAACGTAACATACGTGACAAGTGGTTGACAATGCTTGGTTATGTAATATTGATAAAACGTGTTTCTATGCCAACCAATAATAGGCACCTGCTTAGTTTAATCCATAAATATCATGCTTACGAGAGACGCTTCACATCGTCGTCGCGTCGTCATGAACATAAACTCCATTCCCTAGCATTCAAGATGTTTGAATTGCAATTCATTGCACAATCGAAGGAGAATCAGATTTAAACATCTTATCAAATGCAAATCACTATGAGACCCGAGCAATTAGGGCGTTCAGGTTTTTCACAGAAACATTCCTTATTTTTAATTACTTTTACAACAGGTATTATACATCAGAGACGTATCCATTTAAAGTTTTCGGCTTACCCACAGAAGTGGCAGCCAAAATTATTCATTTCTAATTTAAATATTTTGCTTGGAGCCTGAAAGAATTGACATTTCAGTTACTGATCCTAGTCTTCATCACAATACTGACGAATATATACAGTATAATGATAACAAGGTTGGCAATCAGTGACCTTGACTCTGTGTGTGTTTTTTTAAGGAATTCTTCAACAGTCCGATCCCGGCACAGGCAAAATACCGAGATCACGGAGCCGCGTTCTTGGGCAACTACTGGAAAAGGTACGGCCCAACGTGCAGGAAAGAGAAAGAAGCAAATCGGCCGGCCAGACTGAGAAGCCGTCGTCCACACCGGCCGCGCAAAAGACTCCGAAGAAGGCGTTTTGTGGTAGTACCGCTCAGATGAATGTAGATAGGTTAGTTTAAGTGTATATATCAGTATGAAAAAATACAAATAGTGTCTGAGTGTGATAGACAGTGACTCATAACTGATATATATTAAAAGAAAAATGACGAACTTCCATTGCCTTTATTTAAACAACGTTTCGAACAGTTCTGATCTCTCTCCTTGTCAAGTGTAAACTAATTGAGCTTAGAGGCTCACCCGTGATCAAGTTGGGGGCCCCACGCTAGACTGCCATTGGAGGAAAAATTTACCCACCAACCACATCCCTGATAATATTAGAACATCGATCACACTACATTCATAGTAAGCCACCACATGTTTATGGGATGCCCTAAGATGATGTGCCACTCAGACTTATCATTAGTTCCAGAGATTCGGCAAACAGCAGATTAAGTAGATTTCCCCTGCATATTGTCCAATCATTAGTCGGCATAACGATTTTATTTGTAAAAAATTCTAAACACTGTAGGTAAGTAAAGATAGTATCTGCGTTCTGCAGGCTCCGCCGGACAGTGGGTTGTGGGAGGAAAAAATTTACATTTTTCTTTTTCATTATAGAAACTAATTCTTTTTGTGTTTCTCTTCTTAGATAACTATTTTAGTTAGTTTTAGCTCGTATGCCCAAATTTTATGCCGTATGAGATGGAAATATATTTTTTTAAATCAAATTGATATCAAATTTTTAAACAAGATAGAAAAGTATAACAATTTTATCCTGTCAGCTTTTGCTATATCAAATAACTTGCTTAGTTTCAACTTTTTTACTAAACAAGCAGGGACTTTAATACTTATAAATATTAATTTATTTAATTTTTATGTAACTATTTTAAACCTTAAATCTTGAAAATCTAAACAAAGTAATTTTTTGTAACATTTCATAAATTTTAAGTAATTTAACTACTAGCCACATGTACCCACATCTTATCAATTTATTTTTTTCAGTATGTACTTTGGCCAAAGTAATAAAGCAAAAATCATCTGCGGATAAAGCTTAGTTGTCGGTGATTCTACATACAGGGTGTGCATGCCATATATTTTTAACACCCGGTATGCTGGAAATAAAGGATTTTTTGGCATATAACTATGATATTTTCTTTACATACAATCTGATAGTTAGTTGAATTTCTGATTTTCGGACATCGCCTACTTCGAAAAAATTATCGAGGCTATTTAACTGACTATTTAACATTAATGTTAAATTATCTCGAAAACGGTGCGTCATATCATAACAAGACAAAAGTACGTTTTTTTTTACTTATAATAGTACTTTCGACTTAGGGGCTGAAAGGTAAAAAAATCTCAATAACGGAAAAAACGGGGCAAAATTTACATAGAAGCCCCCCATACGTTACGCCTCTGAATTAATGTTTTTTAATCCTGTTAACACTTAATTTTATGAGAGTATAGGTACCAAATTTCGTTAATTTATTCAACACCGTTTCAAAGATATTGCGGAGAAACCATCTTCAGGAAAGCCCATTTAGGAGTCACTTGTCGATATATTTATTAAGCAAACTGAACTTATTTTTAGCTGATCTATCAGCCCTAGAAGTTTGTGTAGGTATTTTGAAACACCCTATATATGCGGAATATTATCATTTATACGCTTCTTCTAAAAAGGTTTGCATTCCTCCTGCCCCCGGTAAGGCCCGTAAATCGACGCCCCTGGGATAAAATTTAGTTACCATTTCTATTACAAATATGAAAAATAACTAAAACCAAAATTATGAAGTATTTTTAGATACTCAAAGATTTTTTTCTGGAAAATGCCTATCTTTACACAGTGTGCGCCGTGGAAGAGGGTACACAGTAGCAAAAATCGTCCACGTGGGCTACGCCTGTCTGTCCTGTCTGTCTATCCTGTCTGTATGTCCTGTCTGTCTGTATGTCTGTCCTGTCTGTCTGTCTGTCCTGTATGTCTGTCCTGTCTGTCTATCCTCTCTGTCTGTCTGTCATGCCTTATCTGTCTGTCTAGTCTCTCTGTCTGTCCTATCTGCCTGTCCTGTCATGGCGTAGCCCACGTGCGCAATTTTTGCTACTGCGCAACCTCCCCGCGGCGGAGGTTGCAGAACGCAGATACTATCTCTACTTAGGTATCCTTAAAAACATAGAATATTAGGTCCTCCAGACAAGTTTGTCAGTTTTGACGTTAACACCCTCTGTATTCCAACGTGCCTTTGGAGGAAACATTGAGCATTGTAACAATGGAAGTTCGAAATTCTTCTGTTAATAACAAACACAAGCACTTTCATAAGTCAAGGTGCGAAATTAACTTCTACGAAGGCAGCTGAGGAAGCGATTGTTAATGGTATCCATGTGAAGTGATCAAAAATCCATAAATTTTGATCTGATTAAGCCTGTTCGAAACTTCAGGTGTTCCTCTGTCTCATTTCAATTAATTGATCAAATCAGAGAACTTATTGGTGTTTTTTAAAGGTTTTTGTTCTTTTGTGAGGAAAATGTTTAACATTTTGTTCATAAAGATTACAGATTTTTCTTCAGCAGTCAACACTCCTCCTTCATCAGTAATAAGTCACTCTAGTTCCTAGGCAGGTGGTATGCTTTTTTTTATTATTTTTTTTAATGTTAGTGTTTCTAGATTTGAGGCGCAAATAAGGGAAAAACTACACGATATAATGTGCAGAAGGCAGAGTCAGCCGTCTTCAAAGTCGGACACCGAAATGGATAAAAAGTTGAAGCAAGAAGATCGGAAACTTACTAAGGGAGATACGGAAGGAATTGGTAAGCCGCAATCAAGTACGTTAAAACTTATATTAATTTTGTAGAGATGTGTTTGTCTCCAAATACTCGAATCACGATCCTTTCCAGGTAAACTCTCCATGAAACAGCGAATACTGTACAAGAAAATCGGCAAAAGCTGTGATAAAATCAACGCCACGGCGGAAAAGAAATGCAGATCGACCGAGTCCGAGTATCAAAGGATTTCGGACGCCACGTCCCAGAAATCGCCAACGCGCGAAACGAGGTCAAGTCCGAGCAGTCTTAAGTGCAAAAATAAAGTGAAAGGCCAGCAAGGAAAAACTAAGAAAAAAGTAATATTTAAAATCATTTTTAACATGTGGTTCTAGTTTATTGATTGATAATTCTAGGTCTATCCGTACAGCGACGGCGAAGACAACATCTTCTATTCTCTCCACGATTCAGCCGATTCGCTGTCCACCTCTTCGCGTCGTTCTAGTCTGGATGGAGGCGCCACTGGCGACGGTGCTGATAAAACACTTGTGGTCGTTATTAATAGGTAAATGATTATGGAGTTGGGCGTAATATTATTTATTACAATTATAGTTAATTGGGGGATTGATTATAGAATATTTCGAATTTAAGGTTGACAGAGTCTAGTGCTGCCTGGTATATAAAAATTTAATGTGTCTGGTAATTTCGAGATACATCTGTAAATATTCAAACGTAATAGAATATTAGGCTTTTCCATGTGGAACCCGTTAGATAAATCTAAATATATCAAGTGACATTGACTGGAGTATTAGGATTATTTCGAGGTCCACACACAACATCTTGTCGACCACAACAGCTAAGATCAGAATACTCACACTTTGGCCATATTACATTTAGTAATACAACTGGTAATCGAAGAAATAAAATGTCCAGGCAGAAAAATCGATCTATATAAACTACAGACGCGCTTTTTAGCGATTCCTTATTATTGCGGGCAAGGGTAAGGACTGATTCTTGTGATCTCAGATAAAAAGCACTCCAAATCGCTTACTAAACTCGACTTTCAGACCGGATTTTTGTAATTACCAAGCATATCACTGTGGTATTGTACATACATTCTTTCTTTTTGTATATAGCAAAAACACGTTTTTGCGGCACATTCTTCAACTCGGGGACGGATCCCCGACTTTTAAGCCGGCAAAATGACTGAATCGGATGATGGAGATATTTCTATAGCATCTAACTTTTCCCACACGTCCCCTGATGCATTTATCCTTGAAAAGGCAAGGAAAATTTACCGTCGAATGACGCAGTATACTGAAAAATGCAAGCCGTGCTGCTTTTTAATTGAACCGTTGCGATCTGTGTCAGGCAAGGAGCAAAAAGTGCACACACACACGAACTAAACAAGGCAATTGATCACCTAAAACTAGAGCATGGTTTAGCCACCTCTAAGAAGAAGGAAAGTGTGCAACCAAAAGTCGATACGGGCAGAAAGAAGCCTAAAATCGACAAGAAAACCACCGACTCGAAGCCGACTACCCTCACCAAGGACACCACAGCCCCCAACCCGACAGTCATGCAAAAAACACCCTTGGAGCCTACTGTACAACCGGGTGCTACTATGATAAAGAAAATGTAAATTTCTTTCCCCTCGCCTCCTCCTCCCTCTGTGCCGCGGGATCACCGAGCTCAGGAAATACTGTCTTTAAAGCACCCTTCAAGACCCCCCCGTTCAAAAAACACGTCAAGATAGAGCAGCGTGACGGCGGAGGCCAACCACCGATTCCGATGCCAAATCGGTATGAGCCCCTGTCCGATATCACGAGCGAAATATCGTCAGTCGCCAGTAGTGCTAGGAAAACTACCAAGAAAACTAGCACTAGAAATGCAAAGTGAAAATCATAAGTACTTGATGATTCGCAGGAAACACCTACCAAGTCAAAGAAAAAAGGCCCTATCCCGCTAATTGTGATTCTGAGCAAGTTACAGAATCACAAAGCCTTACAAGCAGACCTTAAGAGACACTAAATCACAAAATTCACTAAGAACACAGTCATCGTCTATTGTGAGCTTGAAAAGGACTGCGCCTTTTTAAAACGCAGTTTAGACCAGGAACAGGTGCAGTACCACACATATGCTGAAACTGCCCAGAGAACAAAAGCATTTGTCTTAAGGGGGCTAGATGGAGACATTCAAATCACAGACATCAGACATGAATTGACCGACCTGTACAATATAGACGCCAAAAACATATACTTTATGAAGAGAACTCGAGTTGTCCTTGCTTCAGCTTACACACTCAAAAAGCTGATACAAGAGTGTAGAACCGTCCTAGATGTGCGTGTCATCTGTAAAATCCGCATTTCGGATAAGCCAATTATTCAATGCAAACCTTGTCAGGGACTGGGCCATGCCGCAACGTATTGTCGCAGGAATTTTAAGTGTTCTAAATGTGCGGGCCCTCACAAAATTACGTCGTGTGAGGCCACAATAATAAAGTGTGCCCACTGCGGGGACGATCATCGCTCGATAGACAACCATTGTCCAGTGTACATCTATAGGCTTGGCCTACTAGCACCACCTGAAGCCAAGCAAACATACAAGCCTGCACCGTCACCAGCTATAATCGCGTGGCAAAACAACCAACAACACATTGCAACTGAGCAGCGAAGAGGGCAGGTTCAAAGCAATGGCCAACAACAAGAACGGGAAGAAGACACACCTAAGAGGCAGCCCTATGACCGTCACTTTCCTGACACCTTGGGAAAAAATAAACCTCAACTATTGCGAAACAATAATGTAAGTGCTAGACATGATTGTACAAATTCTAACATAATATCACCAACTGATTTTTATACCAATTTGAAAAGGCTTTTTAACACAATTAATGAAATCAATTATTTTTTGGTTAATATCAACGAGTTTTTCTTTGCGCTGAAGTCCTGCAGTGCCGACATGGAAGCCATTGTACAAGCCACTGTGAGATTTTTCATAGAGGACAACATATAATGTACTATAGCTTGTGAATGGACATCGGATTGCCAGAAGTCTTTTACAGCTTTGAAAGAGTGTTTAATAACGGCACCTGATTTTGAGAAGGAGTTTTGCCAGTAAACTGATGCATCGTCTTAAGGGCTAGGAGTAGTTCTAACACAGCAGTTTGGCGACAGTGAAAAGGTAATCTGTTACCTATCCATATCTTTAATCAGGCAGGAGATGAAATTATCGGTCACTGAGAAAAAGTGTCTCGCCGTGATTTGGAGCGTCGTGAAATTGAGGCATTGCCTAGATCATGTTCACTTTAAGGTCATTGCTGACCATGCCTCCCTGTTATGGCTCCAAAGGTTAAAGGATCCTCAAGGTCGCTTAGCGCGTTGGCAGCTTCGCCTGCAACAGTTTGATTTTAAACTCATTCATCGAAAGGGTAAAGACCATATCGTCCCGGATTTTCTTTCCAGATCAGTGCCTGTTTCTGTCGATTCTGTTAATGCCCTGGATCCACCAACATTCGATCCCGCGAACACTAAAGACAAATGGTATTTGAGTATGATGCAGAGGGTTGAGAAATGTCCTGTAGAGTTCCCTGTTTGGCGTGTAAACAACTCCATTCTCTATCAGTTTGTGAAACTCGCTCTCCCAGAGTTGTCTTCCCCTTCTGATAATTGGAAAATAGTAGTTCCAAAAGATAAGTGGAACAAGATTTTCCAGCGTTGTCACAACATTCCAGCAGCTGGACATGTGGTTGTTTTCAAGACTTACGGGAAAATTTGCCAAGACTATTACTGGCCTAAAATGAAGGCAGATGTTGCAAAGTATGTAAAATTCTGTACGGATTGTGCTGAGAACAAGGTTGAGCAGAAGCGTCCCGCTGGATTAATGGGAGTACGTCCTAAAATTACTGAACCATTTCGGTCAAAGCGTGGATACTCTTATATTTTAGTTATATCCGATTATTTTAGCAAATCTGTTTTCTTATATCCCTGTCGGTCAGCCAAAGCGAAATCTCTGGTAGAGTTTATCGAGATCTTCCTTCTTTATGGCACGCCCATGTTTCTTACTTGCGATAACGGAGTCCAAATGAAATCCAAGTAGTTCCAGGCTTTATGTAGGAGAAAAAAAACTCAAATATTCTATAGGGCGAAATAAAATCCGCCCAGGGAGACCTGCATCTCTTATAAGAACTTCAACTGGGGGGAGTTCCGACGTAGACTTAACGCAGCGACATTAGGCGGGGGAAAGACCCGAAATTAACCGGCTCTTATAAGCCGATTTCTCTGCTGCCTACTATGGGCAAGGTGGCTGAAAGGCTCCTCTTGTCCAGGATGGGTGACATGGCCGAAAAGTTCAAGGTCGTCCCAAAAGAGGAGTTTGAATGCAGAGCCAATCATATCACGGCTATGCTGGCGGCAAAACTTGCTCAAGACATATTGACGGCGGCAATCGGCAACAAACTACCGCACTCCTTCTGCACGTTGACAGGGGTTTCGACAGGGTATGGCATTACGGCCTACTATACAAAATGTATATCAAATATAGCTTTCCTGTGCATTTAGTGGCGTTGATACAGTCATACCTTGCCGAACGCATCTTCTCCGTACAGGCTGGTAGGGCCGAATCGTCTATAAGGCCACTAAAGGCCGGAATGTTGCAGGGCACGGTTTTATCACCTCATCTCTACATAGCGGACATCCTATCTTTCCCAGAACCTAATTTAGCCTCTACGCTGACGGCACTGCGATGTACACGCAATCGCGTATAGCACAGGCAGCGAAATTGAAACTTTTGGCACACCTTGACATTCTGCTACCTTTCTACCAAAACTGGAAAATTAGCCTAAATATCCCAAAGGCCGAGCTTGCGATACTTACAAGAAAATATAAAGACACCAAGATAACGCCTCTCGTAATTAAAGGGACCACAATAAATAATGTAAAAAATGAAGTAAAATATTTTGGTATCATATTTGACAGAAGGCTAAACTTCAGCAAGCACGTCCTGCATATAAGAAGAAAAAATGAGGCATACAAGAGCTTAAGCATCTATGTTGGGGTTTGGAACCTTCGGCAATATGCACTAAAACTGAGCTTTATCTACAATACCGAAACAGAATTTTGCACTCGACGCGCGTTTCGCTAACCATGTTAGCATCATCAGGAGATGATTAAAACTTAAGCATGCTGATTAGGCCGCGATCTTTTTGAAGTCCAGCAAACAAGGCAATAATCAGGCCAGCTGTATTGTACGAGGCCCCTGTCTGGAGCTCTGTCGCAAAAATACATAAAAACTCTCACCAAAAGATACAAAATCGCTTTTTACGCCTTCTCGGCGAGCCGCTATATCAGAATAACGGATTTGTATGCCTGGGCAGACATCCACGCAATAGAGGGACATATCGATAAAATGGCATGCAAGTTCTACAACTTTGGTATACGTGGCTCGGAACGAACGTAAGGGAATCTGCCCTAGACAAACGGACCCTCTATATCTCAAGATAGATAGCTAGACAGTTGATCTAGGTATTTGTGCATAACAAAATCTGTATACAAGATATTTGTATATATTAGTAACGTAATTGTCTCACTGTAAATATGTAATATAAATCACGCTGACGAGCCAAACACCTTAGCCACAATCTAAATAGAGAATATCTATAGACTCTGCCTCAGCTGCCTGTGACTACTGTACTGGAGCGCGAATTCTGGCAGAGCTCGTTTGATTTGAGCCTGACTGAAGAGGCCGTTGCCTGACACGCAGTTCCATCTGTCCTGCACAAAAGGACAATGAATTGCCCCCAAAAGTATTAAGCTAGTTAACCAAAGAAACGAAAAAGAGGTTTTTTCACATAGTTTTTCCTCTGCTTCAGTCCGCACCTTTCGAAAAACTACATACCAAGCACCCACTCCACAGCAGCCTTTAAAGGTAACGAACATTTCACTATGCTTGTAAGAGAGAGTGAGTCGATAGCCGGTAACGCAATGTGAAAGTGAAACTTGGTGAAACACATAAATCGCAATCTAATTGAAATGGAATGTTGAAAATAAAGATTGTATTGTATTGCGCTTTTTAGTAATAATAGCCAATATATGACACATTAAGATTCAAAGTAAAACTTTTGTCCACTCTTAAACTCAGAAAAAACAGTCGATAACAATAATAATTAGGGAAAGAAATTTTGTAGCTAAACACTGTAAAAGTCCACTCGCAAGGTCTCGTAAATTTATGCTCTGGGTCTTCCGTATTTGTTCAAGTCTGAAGCATACACTTAACATTTTGTTGCCTCTGGACCGTGCTTAACAGTAAAAACTACAATAAGTTTAGTCTTTTTTAAAATAAATTATTGTATTTTTTAGGCGACAAAAAGGCATTCCCCAAACTCTCGCACAAAAGCAACGCAGTTGGGAGACGTTTCCACCGAAACACAAGCGGCACCATGTGTGTCAAACTAAGTTGAGCGCCCCCACGCAACCTGCGGCTTTGAGGAAAACTGATAGCTTTGAAGGTAAAAGACTTAAACATTATCCATTCAGTGTTTGGCATTAGCTTATTAGACGTGCCAGATCCCCCACAATCTATTCACATTCACGCGGCGTGACGTATGTATCCAGTTGATACGAAATATGCCTACTATGGTTGGTTACAAGGATAGGGATTTGTGAGGCAAATTGTTGCCAATTACTCCACCTCAGTGATAGGCTACTTGAATAAGGTCTCTTCGGTCCTGGTCCCAGGGTGTAAATTGCACCAGTACATACATACATATATATTTATTTTCAAAATTATGGTACATTTATAACACATTCCTTATAATAATAATGACATGCTTTGGTATTCTCCGCGTTTTGCCACACGTCAA
Source organism: Pissodes strobi (assembly GCA_016904865.1). Taxonomy (NCBI): domain Eukaryota; kingdom Metazoa; phylum Arthropoda; class Insecta; order Coleoptera; family Curculionidae; genus Pissodes; species Pissodes strobi. The sequence goes on along the minus strand of JAEQML010047833.1, from coordinate 27,829 downwards.
ACAACGTATTTTCGGCGCGCGAAACAAGCACCTGATCGGGGCAAGGTGGGTGCCCTATCATTAAGGCTTGTGATGCTGCAATATTAATTAGCTTTCCTTAGGGCTCTGCCGCTCCAAAACAGCTACCAATCTGGGTCAGCATTTAGCTGTAGTATGTGGCTTCAAAAATTGCTTTGGTATATATTTGTCTAGTATGTAATGCAGGAAAAATTGTACAAAAACCTGCTTAAAAATTGCTCGTAAATGAGCTGACAATGCGGAAACGATACTGTCATTCAGGGATACCGAGAAGGCTGCTCTTAAGTAATGGTTTTGGATTACTTGAAGTTTTTTCAGGTGAGTTTTGGCCGCGGAGCACCGTATAGGGGCACCATATAAGATTGCCGGCCTTATTATTGATCTGTATATAATCAATTTGTTTTGGGGGCTTAGGAAAGACCTAGGGGATATTAAGATATTAAGACTCTTTTTAATAGTAATATTTTTCTGTATTACGTGTTCTATGTGTTTACTGAAATGGAGTTTTTGGTCAAATGTTATGCCAAGATATTTGACTTTGTCTTTGGGTGAGATTTGTGTGTTATTTATTACGAGGGGTGTAATTTCTATGTTTTTTCGCTTAGCTCAGTTTTTGCTGCGTTTAAAGTGATCTTCCACCTCTCGTAATATTTTATGAGTGTGTCTAAGTGTCTTGTGATGTTTGTTTTGGCCACTTCTGCATTAGGATCTTGGGAATAAATTACGGTATCATCCGCATACAAGGCTTGACGGGTATTTGGATTTGAAGGAAAGTCAGCAATAAAAAGACTGAATAGTGGCGGTGATAGTACCGTTCCCTACGGCACCCCCGCGTGGATGCGCCTGACTGACGAGGTCTGTTTACATACTCGGATTTCAAAGGTGCGCTCGGCAAGATATGTCTCAATTAGAGGTGCTAGATGTAACGGAATTCCGTACTCTACATATAGTTTGAACAGCAGTCCATTGTGCCATACCTTGTCGAAAGCCTTTTCTATATCGAGGAGCAACATCACGGTAGATTGCTTCTCGTTGAAGCCTTCGAATACATCAGTTTTGCCATTTTCACGGCCAGCATGGTGGTACCATGCTTTCCGCGAAAGCCGAACTGCTCCTGCGTTAGAATGCGCAGTTTTTCCACCGTTGATCCTCGGTAATAGAAGCTTTTCAGCGACCTTACCGAGTGTGTTAAGCAGTGAGATTGGCCTGTATGAGGCCGGCCATTTCAGGTTTTTGCCGGGTTTAGGAAACAGTACTACACACGCTTTCTTCCAGGCAGACGGGAAATGTTGCAGCCGAATAATTGCATTAATAATGTGCATGTATTGGATCAAGGTTTTGTTTGGCATATTTTTAAGTAGGATATACGGAATATTATCCGAACCGGGAGCTTTATTTCTCGGGAGTTGACAGAGAGCTTTGTGGATTTCCGCAGGGGTCACTCTAAGTTTTTCGAACTCTACGGGGGCGATATGGTACTTTTGGTCTTTGAAAAACTTTACCTGTTCCGTGATATTTACGTGCTCTTGTGTCGTGTTTGGTGCCTCGCTGTAGACTCCCTCTAGGTAGTCTGATCGTCGATTATATCTAGGCCGTTATGCCTAAGCGCGGAGCTTTAAGCAGGACCTCCGCGAACTCTCCTAGCGAGCTTCCACAGCGAGCCATCCCCCACACTGACACTGTTCACGTAGTCAAGCCACACCTTGTTTCGGAGTTTACGAATTTGTACCTTTATCACCTCCGTGAGCTCTCTCACTCGGGCTGCCTCAATTTCTGTCCTGTTTCTCTGCCATCTGCGTCGAATTCTATTACGGAAAGAAATTAAATTTAGGATGGGCTCGGGAAGTGTTTCTGTCCTTGGACACATTGCATCGCGGATGCGCTGGAATTTTGATGTTAAAATATCTACCTCTTTTTCAAGTTCCTGGATTGTATCTATTTGTCGGGGAACGATAGTAAGTTCATTTAGCCTCTCTCGGAATGCCCTCCAATCAAGATTTTTGTAAGATATTACGGTATCTTCCGTAACTGGAACTCTGCGATACAGAGTGATCTTGATTGGAAGACGGTCCGAGTTCAGCGTGTCCATTTCCTGGAGCCCTGATGCCCTTATCGCTCCCCGAGTAATAGCTACATCGAGGAACGAGGCACCACGGATGAAAGTTGGATTTGTGGTGTTATGAAAGGATATTTCCAGGTTATTTGCGATTATTCTCCTCAATATTCTAGCTTTAGCATTGGTGACGCCGCCTCATTCTGCGTGGGAAGCATTTAGGTCACCAATGAGTAAGGATACCCCATATTGCGGTAGAAAAGCAAGGATATCGGCGTCAGTGAGGCGGAGAGCCGGAGAAGCGTAACCACCACTAATACGTAGGCCATCCACAGTCTCTATACCGACATGTTCAATAGTCGTACGGATGTTACGTAACCTTTTATATCGGATTGACCTATGTATTAGACAGACCACGCCGCCTCCAGCTCGATCAGGCCTATCATACCGCTCCAACCTGTAGTTTCGTATTTTTAATACGAAGTCTACATCTATGTTGGTTTCAAGTAGGAAAATCACCTGAAAGTTGGAAGAATACACAAAATTTCTGAACTCGCCCAGTTTGGACCTAATTCCGTTACAATTCCAGTTTGCAATATTATACATAAAGACATTTATATATTAAAATTTTTATACTCAAGTCTAAAGAAGCGTATCGAGGCTTGCATTATTTGTATGCGGTCGCCTTGACACGCTTCGAGCATATTTGCATATGCTTCTAGTGCTCTAAAAAGTTCGTCAATGTTTATAAGATTATTTATTTTAGCAATTGCATCATTAAGTTTTGTTAGATTGGTAGCTATGTTTGTTGAGTTTAGATTTGCGTTTAAGTTTGAAATATTTTGTGGAAGTACAGCATCACTAACCTGCATAGTTTTATTTTTGTCTATTTGATTATCTCTCCTTTGGCTCCTTAGAGGGGGGAACTGCCCTTCAAACTCTTCTTCTCGTACATGAAGTGGGCCCTTGCTCGGACCAGGGTCTCTTCGCTGACCCACAGCATTCCTGGTTTCCTGCTGGTTCCTCCAGGCAGGATTTGTTGGCAATGGCGCTGGCTTGTATACTTCTTTTGGTTTGTTTGTTGGTGGTTTTAACAAATTTAGTTTGTACAAGTATACAGGGCACCCTTCATCAATAGACCTGTGTGGCCCTGAACAATTGACGCACTTTAATCCATCGCTATTACATTCAGTAATGGCATGTGCCATTGCACACTTGCTGCAAGCAACTTGCCTATTGCAATAAGTTTTGGCGTGACCGTATTGCTGGCACTTTTTGCACTGCATTATTGAACGTCCAGCTCGCCTGTTTCCCCAGCTGATTCTCACAGACATGATTGTCTTACATTCTTGATTTAATATTTTGATGGTGTGTGAAGCTTCTAGAATGACCAGATACATTGGCCACCTAGTTTTCTTCATTTCGAACACGTTCTTTACCGGAAGGCTGTATTCATCTTTTAAAGCTTCAGCTATTTCTTCTGCCTTTACGTTTCCGTCTAGCCCCTTGAGTACGAAGGCTCTGGTTTTTTCTGTAGTCTCGGCATACGTATGGTATTCCGTCTGTTCTTGATTTAGCATACGTTTTAGAGTATGCAATGCATTGAATGTAGAGCAGTATACTATCACTGAATTTTTTGTGAATTTTAATTCATACTTCTCGATATGTAGATTCTGGAGGTCACTCTTGAGCCGCCTATGGTCGTTTGGTCTACCTTTTATTACCACAGGGGGTGGTCTTTTGTTTAAGGGGCGCTCTTGGCTTTTTGGCGGTTCTTGCCCTAGTATTAATAGCTTTAGACGCCGAGGAGGACGCAATACTCACATTGTCGTCCTCTGTGTCCATATCCTCAAGTGGCTGAAAGGTATTACTGGTCTTCAGGGGTGATTGTTGCCCCATGTCTAGCGTAGCCACTTTGAAGTTCCGTTTGAACGGCAGCTGCTTGAATGGAACTTTGAAGTTGTCCTTTTCTGAGTTTTGTTGGAGTGTTTGAATGTTACTGTCTTTTTGAGCAGGTTTTTCGAGTGTCTTGCTTCGAGTAATCACTGGCGATGTGTCTCTGGCTGTGGTTGTGTGTGTTTCTTTACTAGTATTAGTTTTAGGTTTTTTGCTGCTTATTTCCGCGTTTATTAATGAAGAAGGACTAGCCTTCTTTTTACCGGTATCCATCGGGTGGGTATCTTTCAAATGCTGCCTAACTCTGGCAACAGTTTTGCAGAGGTCAGCTCCGCTAGGCTCCTCTGGATTTACTTTTTGTAGAGCCTCTACATTTATCTTGCACGCCAGACATACTTCCATATACCTGGTCGCTTTTTCTAAAATTCTACTAATTGTCGTATTGCTTATTTTTCTTTCCGGATTTAGGTCCAAGGATACGCTGGACATGCTGTCCTCGTCATTCTGTTGTTCGTCCATGTTAATTTCGGGGTTACGCCCCCGAGGGCTAAAAACTAAACCAAGTTTTCTGAATTTTCAGGTGACTACTAATATTTAGTAAATAAAAGCAGTCAAATGGTTTTTCTATATAGAATTCCGATATAAACGAAGAATTAAATACGCGCAGAGCTCCTTTGTACCTTAAAATTCCTTATCAGACTGCAAAAACGGTGCGACAAGAAACCACAAAATGCACGACACATACACTCTGCGGTCGAACGCGTACTCTCTTGCACCAGTAGTAATTTGTGTAAATTGCACCAGTGGTAATATATTGATTTTGAAGAAACCGAAAACCCTTAAAGAAATGAAAAATGTTTTCACAAACAAATCCGCCCCCTTGTCAATTATAACAGTAGAAACCTATGCACTTTGTCAAGTTTTCAATTAGACTGTTTTATTAAAATTGCACGATATGTTTACTGTTATAACTGCATTTACTAACCATTTCGTTCTTGCCAAGGGGTCAGATTTATTTCTTGAAACGTCGGTTTTTCAGCTTCTTCAGGGTCTTATTCAAAAAGCCTCAATAACACTAAGGTAGCGACATAGTCGACAATTTATCTCACAAACATGAATCCTCCACACAAGAATAGGGATTTGGCAATTCTATAGTGCACAGCTTTGACTATACTTCATATTGACGAATGTATTTTATAAGTAATATTAAGAATACGCGTTTTAGGACACGAGGAGGCGGTGAGAAGTCTGGTGGCCGCCGTTCAAGAAACGCGCAGAAAACCCAAGGGCGGCAATTAACAACAGTTGACCCAGGAGCAGACGAGTGAGGACACGGGGTTTTTAATGTTGGCCGTCTATTTAAACCGAAGGCGCTTAATGGATTATTAAGAATGTCGTTATTTAAAATAATGGTTTGTAAAGGTTATGTAAACACAACTTTGCTACGTTTACGGATAATCTCCTGCTCTATTGAAGCAAACAATGCAACCTTTATGTTCTAGCAGTTAGTTTATAAATTGAATTTTGCCAGAGGAAAATTTTAGTTAGCTAAAGCGTACATGTTTTCATTTTCGTGTGTGTGTTTTAAAGGTAGGAGAAGAAATACAAGTGGAACACCACTAAAAAGGCATACAAGTAGCTGTAATTTATCGACAATAGGAAATTTTAGGCCACGTCTCCATTATAATTCATAATATAGCAATGCTGGGTAAGAATTGTTCTTTAAAAGAGCTTACTTATCGTTCATTCACCGCCGTGAAATAGATGTGCCTCGTACTTGCAGATGCCATGTGAAGATGGCCGAAACAAGGATCGAGAATGGAATCCGATGCTCTTTTCGATAACTTTGCGAACACTGGAAATTTTAATATCGAAGCTTAGCACAAAATTAGTACCATGACCGTCACCTGGAAGAAGTTTTAGGTAAATTACACTTTACGATCATATTTAGATGGTGATTTTTGAACTCTGTCTACCATTTTTTCGCCCATTCCCTAATAAGCTGTTTCTATATCTTTTATTCGTGTCTTTTTCCTAATTAACCTAGAATAACTAAATAAATAAATTCTCACTCCCAAATTGATTTGTGCAAAATAGAAATTAATTTAAGGGGCAAAAATCAATTATTAATATTACGGATAATCAATTGATAAAATATATAATATAATATAATAGATAAACGGAAATGGCATCAAACTTACATAGTATAGTATTTTAATATTAGATATTGTTAAGTAAAAAAGATACAGGGTGGTAGAATGTAACCCTCTATTTACTCGTTTCTATAATATATCGTTATGCACGTCGAATTATGATAAAATATTTTGTTGTGGTGCTATTTTCCAATTTGTCTGCAATTAACTGAGTTTCCAGTGCAGCCTAAAATTTATTATGGGAGTAATATAGTACCATTAAGGATATACAAAACTGCTCTTTCCTAAGGAGACTTTCATAGACAGTATGGAAGACGCAGATGAGGGATGGTTGTGAAATAATAAAATTGTTTATGGTATTTATTTCAACATTAACTGCGGACTAATGCTTATGTAAAATATTATTTTATTTTTCTATCATCAGTTTTAAAAATTTATCCTTGATAAAGCTACTTTTCTCAACTAAATAGGGGTTTGGAAGCTATCCACAACAACATATTTTTCTAGTCAGTTTGTATCACTTGCCAAAAATTAGTCACTGCTACAAATCAAATGACAATTTCATGCAGGAAAGGAAGGAACCGTTTAAAAAAATTTAATAGATAGGTAGGTATGATTAATTATAAAAAAAAATTGTTGCTATTGACTTAGGCCTAAATTTTATATAATCATATATATTATGTACTTCGACTTATAATGTTTTTCAATGTTGATCTACTTAAAATATAGATGTTAAGTTACAAACATAAAGTACTATTTACATTTTAGTAGGCTAGGAAAAGGTGTACTTTGATTTAAGGTAAATGTATTTATCCCATGGTGTACAGTACGTGATAATTTAAGTAATTGTTAAAGTTGCGTTAACCATAAGTTCCATATTGACTTATCAAGTTCTGTGATCTTTTAACGCGAACTATATACATCGAGATTGGTTCTTTCAGTGCATATTTATTCCTTATTGTTACGGAAATTGTTTTTAGGGTATGTATATTTTAATTACAAAAAAATGTGTTTTGTTAATTCCCAGTTTGAGCTTGACATACGTCCAACTTCAGTTGTATTTATGAACATTGCAGTGTGTTTTGCAACGCAAGGCCAGTACTGGAGAAACGACTTCCAACTTTTCTATATGTTATTTAATAATAATTACGAGAGATCGCTTCGCACTTCTACATATGGCTTTTCAATAATAAAACCAGTTTTCTAAAAGTTATGGTAGTCCAAGCTATCGAATCCTTAATAATTTTGGCAGCCAGCAGCAAACCCATTCATCTTCTGACCCAGCGTGAGTTACTGCAGTTCTTGTTCTGACACTTTCAACTAGATCGACCCATCTTTTGGACACATTTCATCAAAGTAAGTTATAGGTCTGTTTTCTGAGGGGAGGGTTTCGGCCTATAAGTTTGTTAGCCACCTTAGGGAAAGTGTTGGATCAGGTGCTGAATGAAAGGGTGAGAAATTGGTGTGAGAGAGAGAGAGAGCTGAAGTTCAGTGAGAGACAATTTGGGTTCAGAGGAGGATGGGACACGATTGAGGCGATTGAAAGTGTGTTACGAGTGATGAGGGAAGCAAGGGAGAGTGGTCTGCACAGTATGATTGTTACCTTGGACCTGAAGAATGCATTTAACTTGGCATATGGCCAGCAACGATCGACAGGGAAATGGAGAGAATGGAAATGCCGAAGCGAATGAGTGATATATGTTGGAGTTTTTTTTAGCGGAGAGAAAGGTGATGAGTTGGAAATCGGAAAGGCAACCGGGGAGAGGATGTCTACAGGGGTCGAGCCTGGGGCCGACCTTGTGGTTGTTATGCATGGAAGGGTGGCTGAGAAGGATGTCTGACCTAGAGAGAGAGAGGAGGGAGTGAAAGGGCAGGCCTTCGCGGATGACCAAGTAATTGTGATTCTGGGGAGGTCAGTGCGCGAAATAAGGAGAAAATGGGAGAGAACAGAGTGTAAGGAGTGGGAAAGACAAAGTTTTGCGGAGTACAATGAGGGAAAGACTGAGGTTATGTTTGTAGAAAGAGGAGAAACCGGTTGTTAGAATGGATGGAAAAAGGATTGAGTGTAAAGAGTATGTGGATTTACTGGGCTTGAGGATTGATAAGAAGTTGAATTTTATCGAGCATATGAAGATGGTGAGGATGAAAGCGGGTGAGTTGTCGATGAAAATGTGTGCGTTAGCGAGGAATGAACATAGAATGAACAAGGATAAAGCGAGGATGATTTACGCTATGGTGGTAATCCCAGCCATGGGCAGAAAGCAAATGTCATGGTTAAGAAATATAAGAAATTGGACGAGGTTAAGAACGCTAGGAGAGTTGGTCCACACAGCAACCGACAGAGAAATGTATGGAAATATGGTCGCCAACATCCAACAATAGTGGATAGGCAGTCGAAGAAGAAGAATGTAATCCCAGCGATTTTGTATGGGGTGTGGGGCATATGAGCGAATGATACGTGGGTGAAAAGGCAGTTGGATGCGACGCAACGTATGTTTGGACTGATTGTGGCTAGAGCGTATCGGTCAGTGGCGAGTGAGGGACTTCAGGTTATGAATGGGGTAACGCCTCTTGATATAGAGGCGAGGCAAGGGTCAGGTATGAGTTTAGGAAACAGATGAGAAACGAAAGGGAGGAAAATGGAGTAAGAGAAAAAAATAGAGAATATCCACCAGAGAGACTAAGCAGGAAGAGTGATGGAGACGTTGGCGAGGAGGAGGTGAAAGTGTATGTGTATGAGTGAAAAGGAGGGGGTAACGAGTATAGGATTGTTGTGGGTTAGGGCTAACGGAAAGACACGATTTGGAAATGGGAAGATTAGGAATGGTGTTGGGGGAGTGCAAGGAGAGCTATTTGGAGAGGAGTACATGCTGGATGAGATAGAAAGGGAACAGGAGCTGGGAGATTATAGGATTTTCACGGATTCAGAGATGATGATGAGAATGTTGTACAATTATAAGACGCGGCATAAGTGGGTGAGAGGGGTGCAATGCAGAATGAGAGAATTGGGGATGAATGGGTTCAGAATGAATGTAGAATGGATGAGAAGAACGCAAGGAGGAATGAAAGTCGCGGTTAGGGAGGCTGGGAAAGGCAGGACGCAGGGAAGGGAAATTAAGAGTGGCGAAGGCAGGAATTTATTAGGGCCCAAGCACATCAAGAGAGCGAGGAAAGAGGTAGCAATGAGGAGATGGCAAGAAAGGTGGGATGCGAGTGTGAAAGGGAGAGGGCTGTATGAGGTGTGTAAGGAAGTTGGATGGGAGAAACTGGATGTGGCTTTTAAGGCAAGCCAGTTCGTAACTGGCCATGGCAAGATGGAAGAGTACCTCTGGAGATTTAAATTGAGCGAGTTTAGAGAGGATAAGGTACATGTGAGAGAGAGGTGTATGTTGAGAGAAAGGGTGCATGAAAGGAATATACTAAATGGAGAAGGTAAAATATGGGGAAATATCAGTTTAAAGCGGGAGGGAAAAATTTCGAAGGAGGATGTCGAGGTGGTGAACGAATGGGGCGGCGCGCTAATGAAGGATACGGAGATGTAACCTATGCACTCTTGTATGTATATATTAGCAATAAGGAAAAATGTAAGTGCATTGTGGGATTGTGAGGTGGTGGGTAAGAGTTAAGTTAAGTTAAGGATTGTACGTAATGTAAGTGGCTTTGTGATGGCGGGTAGATGATAAGTTAGGTTAAGAAGTTTATGTATTAGTAGTAAGGTATTTTATTTGAAAATAAGAGGGCGGAAAAAGTATGGTCTTCTTCCTCGCTATCGGCGTCCGTACCTGCTCTGAGGTCTTCGGATCGCAGGACAGGTGCGTGCCTTGGGTGAAGCGGAGTTGGTTAGGGCGTTTCCTTAAGAGTGTTTTCTTTGGATAGTGGGTAGAAAATTTGCTAATACCGGAAGGTGGGAAGCGCAAATGTTCATTCATGTTTTCTGATCTATATTTCTTAATTTGCTGCAGGTAATTAAATCTCCAAGTCCACAGTCTTTGTTCATCACTACTCGTTTTTTCTCAATTGTGTGGTGGTAAAGCTCATATTTATGTTTCTTTCATATTATTCTAGCTTTATTTTAAAGTTATCCAAAGTAGGAAGAGAGGGCATATATTTTTCTTCTTATGGCATCTAATGTTCGGAATCTCCTAAAGTTTAGGTTCTTCTAGGTAAGGTCTCTAATAAATCCTATTCTTCTTCTTTGACTTGATGGTCGATAGTTGTCTTATTTTTATGATGATTAGGGCAGCCCACATATGGGTGGTATATGAGCTTCAGTGTAGTTTAATAGTCCGACCGAGCAAAGATTAGATTTCATTCACCAAATTTATATGCTCCAATTCCAGCGAAGGTATTTTGATTTGAGAAGTCATTACTTTCCCCCAGTAGTGGCCTTATGCTTCCTTAACAATTAGAAGTACTGGATTGTATACCTTATTTAGCTAAGACTGGGTTAGTTGGAAGATTTTATTTCATTAAAAATCTGTGATTGCTGCAAATTTAGTTATAGTCTTATAAATTAACAATTTTTATAAATTATTTTATGTATTAACGAGTATAGCATCTCTGAAGCAGTTCGATAGATCTAATTTTGGCGAGACTCGAACATTTTTGTTACTATTGTGTACCAATTTGTAGTTACTTTAAAATTGGTCTTCTTGCCACCAAAAATGTTCATGCCTCGCCGAATACGTTTAAGGATACACGGTGTAATTTATTTCATATACATATTTTCAAGAATAAAGATGCAGGTGGGAGCTCATTCAAAAATATGCATTTTATAGTTTGAATAACACTACTGGCCTCTTTGCAACGCCTATCACAGTACGTACGAATGAGTATTTTCACTATTTCAGCTGCACAACCATTCTTGACTGGAAGGGTGACCATATTCCCAACGGAAACAATTTTTCGGCGCATTCACCATTTTTTCAAATATTTTCCTTTGCATTTATACAACATCTTATTCACTACCAGCTACTCATCTCTACCCAAATCGGAAAGTTGGGAGTGTCCGGCACTGCGCCTACCTGGTAGTGCCCTGAGTGGTTCAGTTCCACGGTCTCGTGATTTTTCAAGGCAATGTAATGACACGAAGCAAACTGAATTTAAAATGAATTTTCGCGTCAAAATCGACGACAAATTCGTCCGAAGCCACGGCTATCACCCTAAAAAGTCCGTAAGTTTCGGATGTTTATTCAATTTTGCCATTTAAAATCGTTTTTAAACGGATTTTAGACGATAAGCTTTATTTAAATTAAATGAGTCAAAAGTATTATTCAGATGCCCAGACATTTAAAATATTCCCTCTTCTAAAATTTCCACTTGACTTTCCCAAATTAAAGGATGCCGCCGCAAGACTATAGTTAGTGATTAAGCTGTGTTTATACTATCCTTAATAATGTTAGATATTAGAATTTCATTATACACACACAATTTAACGTAAAACAATTTAAATACTGTTGGATATTGAATAACTACATTGAAATGTAGCAACTACGAACAATAAAATAGAAAAACGATGGTTTAGCGAGGCTGATATCTAAACGGTATAATATTTTACGGACAAGTGCTTTGAAGCATATGTATATCTGTTTAATACACGCGATCAGACAAAGACGTAATTAATTCGAACATTTTGAGAATTTGTATTCAATTGTTTAACACGGGATAAACGCAGGCTTATATTTTATTCTTAGCCATCTACACGAGTCCTGGGCCTGCGTAAATACATTTCTAACAAATAGATGTCTTTATGGTCCAGCGAATTGCTTTCACTGAACCCTAGGGCTCAGTGGTTCGATCTTAGATTAGGTAGAGTAAGGATACCGCGCCAATGTACTGAAATTGAAGCCTTTTCAGAGCGGCGGCCATTATTTATGTGGCAAACACATCTATTGTTGTGACGGTGCTATTTTGCCGTTATTTTGTGAGAGATAAAAACTAAGATTCGTAATGGTAAATTGTTGGCATATGGTTGCAAGAGTCGAAGTGAGAAGAAGGAGCCTGGAATTTCATTTCACAGGTAATTACTGTCTGCTGACCCTGTAGTTTATTTGCATATTTCTTGTTTTAATAATAATGCACAATGTACACATTGTGTTACCTCTGAGTATAGCATGGTAGGGATGTTTATTTAATTATCGAGAGTAATTTGATACCCGATCTTGGATATTTTCAGTCATCAAATAATCAATAAAGCCATACCTAAATCTTCAAGGAGAGTCATTCAACAGAGGCGTAGGTAATATCTTTGTAAAGACAATGGTAATATATTTTTTCTTCAAACGTCAGTAAATCCGTCATTACTCGACTGTGTAGGCGGCCGTGAAGTTTCGTTTTTCCTCCGCCGGAGCTTTACTTTTCACTTTTCCGCCGGCGGAGGTAAAAGTGTTGTCATAGCAACATAGATACAATACAAACAGACAACAAAATAGGCGTCAACAACTCAAGATTTATTATACTACAATTTGTATTTATCACTCAATTTGTGACTGCATTTCTAAAAATCACTAATTTAGGAACAAATTGGTTATTATTTAATCGAACTTACTCAGTAACTGCTTATTAATACGGAATTAAAACGCAATCAGAGATGCAATCGTAAAAAATAATTATTGTTGACAGTGTCCACTGACAGCTTTATGTTATATTCACCGACACCGGTCTAAGCAAGGCCACCTACGACCGTGGTCTAAGCCGCCTTGCGAACCCATTTATCTTTAATAATAATTAGATATTATTACTATTAAAAAGATATGTTTTTGCATTAATTTGTCGACATTTGAAGAAAAAACAGCATATTTTATTTGGAGGAAAAGTTACTTTTCATGGCTTGCTCTCTATTACCAGTCTCACTCCGTTCGGCTGTTAAACACGAGCGCGCCATGAAAAGTATCACTTTTCCTCCATATAAAATAATATACTATTTTCTTCAAACGTCCGTAAATCCGTCATTACTCGACTGTGTAGGCGGCCGTGAAGTTTCATTTTTCCTCCGCTGGAGCTTTACTTTTCACTTTTCCGCCGGCGGAGGTAAAAGTGTTACCATAGCAACATAGATACAAACAAACAACAAAACAAACGTCAACAACTCAAGAATTATTAAACTAAAATTTGTATTTATCACTCAATTTGTGCACTACATTTCTAAAAATCACTAATTTAGGAACAAATTGGTTATTATTTAACCGAACTTACTCAATAACTGCTTATCAATACGGAATTAAAACGCAATCGGAGACGCAATTTTAAAAAAATAATTATTGTTGACAGTGTCCACTGACAGCTTTATGTTACATCACTATAGCAACAACCTGTGCCTATTCACTGACACCGGTCTAAGCCGCCTTGCGAACCCACTTATCTTTAATAATAATTATTATTATTACTATTAAAAAGAGATGTTTTTGCATTAATTTGTCGACATTTGAAGAAAAAACAGCATATTTTATTTGGAGGAAAAGTTACTTTTCATGGCTTGCTCTCTATTAACAGCTTCACTCCGTTCGGCTGTTAAACACGAGCGCGCCATGAAAAGTATCACTTTTCCTCCATATAAAATAATATACTAGTTCATACTCATACATAATATGGCTATTTTATTTTACGACTGAAATTTACTTTAACTTATTAATTATTATATATTACTTATAATTTCAATTAATTTATTGAAGTTACCCAGTAATTTATATGGCAGCTGGTAACAGGCTTTTTCCCATGTTATCTGTCCTCTTCTTTCCTTGTCTACGGGTTCGATGCTGTATATGTGATACGGCGGCCCTGGTTAGATTCTAATTGGCAAGACATGTTTTTTTCTACGGTTATGTTTGTAAAACGTTTTTTTTTTTCTAGATTTTGGACATGCCTTGGGGTAGTTTTGTTCGGTTGCGCCCCGGAGCGAGCGGAGGCCATGCGTAAGTGAAAAAAAAATATATATATATATACAAATTACCACGGCACTAGGAGAAACGGTATAGTATGGCGCACCGCTGCCGGGCTGTGACGTAGTTTGCGTAGAGTCTCAGACATAGCGCGCATTTAAAATATATTGGTTTCACGACAAGAATTGCATAGATTTAAAATCTATGAAATTTAGAAATAACTTTTGATTTGTCAAGTGGTAAAAATGTTTTTTCTATGTGATAAGATGTTTTTCATGTGGAGAAATAATTGTTTATCCAATTATACTAGAACTAGTAAATTCAGTTGCTTTGACAACACTCTGCGTGCTGAGATTCTAAAGTATACAATTGAAATAAATATACAGTATTTTTTATGTTATTGGTTATTATTTTCACAACGTAGAAGCTAGTTAGTTTTTGACCTTTGTTAGTTTTTGATGTATAATTTAATAACTTCTCTATAAGTGTAGGCTCAGCAAAATAAACGTTCGCAAAATTAACAGAACATATTATGTAAGCTAAAAGTTAGATATATTATTTTCTTTTACAAATTAATTACAACCTATCACATAATAGACCACCTAGTTAGTTAAATATATACCATTGTTTACGTTTATCTCATCTTCCCGTCTACACGCAATGATCCACCTTTTACACAGCTCTTTATTTTTGGGGGAACGAAAATATCTAATATTAGTGCCTTGAGTAGATTTAGTGTAGTTATTACACTTTGCCACAGCACATACAGGCATTTTGAAAAACAAATAAAACATTCACAGTTAGAAAACCACGATGTCAACTTGTACAAACGTACAAATCCATATAAATCGAATGCAGTCGTTTTGATTTTCTTACGCAAATTACGTAACTGCGCGAACTCGACGAGTTTTGGCTGCCGGAATACTATAGGTCTGTTCCAACTGATCATGAAAACCGTACATGGGACGGTAATTTCCAGTAGCATAATTCGTTTGTCAACATGACAGGCTTGCTTATCGCCTTCAAAAGTGATATTGACAACTAGAAATGACGGTCCCTCGTACGGTTCTCTAGTCGGTTGGAACAAGCCTAATACCGTTTCTGCTTGTACCGTGCAAATTACATAATGTAAACGGTGTGATCCGGGCGTAAGCCCAGGACTCGTCAGGCGGAAGGACTCGTGTGATGGTTAAGACTATGGCCGAGTGCACATGGTTGCCAATGATTACGTAAAATACTTGAATTTTAAAAATACCTATATCGACTAGGAGACTTTCACATGTAATAATGGAATAAACTTAGACAAGGACTTTCCTGATCTAAGGGAATAAATGTCGAGCGAAAATTATAACGTCGAAGAGAGGTCATGTGGTCACCCTATTGACAGGTCGTATGATGCTTGTTTTTATCGTCTGACTTCCAAATGTCTGCGTTGAGTTCTAATGTTAAGAATTATAAAAATAAATGTTTAATATTTCCTTGGGATATTTTATTATAGTAATGCTCTTTGACCTTAGTGTTATATTTATTAATTTTCTTTCATTCAAAATCATAGTTTTTGATTGTTATTGTTTATTCTTTTTTTTTACCTATAGTGGTACGCGATAGATTTCGGCTAATAATTCTACTAATTTTATTTTATTGCGACTGGATTTAACTATAAGATATCCACCAGATCATCTAGAGGCAGGTAAAAAAGTTTTTTCTATATCCGTGCGCTCGTGCGCAAAATAACGAATTATTTATTAAATTGAAAAGAAATCGCAAAATCGCCGAATGCCGCGATATCCATATTTTACGCTCTAGTCTAGAACGGGTATGGGGAAAAAATTGCACCACTCCGTCGAGTGTGTCATGAATAAGCAACCGAAAACAAAAACGATCGTTCCCTCACTCTTGGCGTCGCGTCGTTATCCCCGGTGTTTAAACGTTGTCTCAATTTAAAGCGTATTTTTCCATTTCGTGCTGTAAAATTATAGTAATTTTAATCATTATCGAGGACGAAAGTGATGATTAATCAGCAACTTAATTTACTGCCAGAAATGTCCGCCTGTGACTGTTTAAAACCTGGTGCAATGTCAATGAGTGTGACGAAGCAATATCTCTTGGAGGAGGCATTGGACAAGGCTCTCTGAAAAATGTCTTGCTTGCGTATTTATGGGAAAAAACAAAGGTAATGAAACCTACTACTACTAAAATCGACTATTTTTTCTATTCTAAAAGCTTTTTATTCGAAAAAATATTTCTAAGATTTGAGATCTCTTTCAAGGCTATGCCACATTTTTTGCTAAGCTGGCCTTGCATGAACAATTTTGTTACTATCAGTGAAACAAACATTTGAAAAAATTAAAAACTAGAGGGTGCCGAAATTAAATCATTTTAAATTGAATAAAATAGAAAAAAACGTTTCTATAAAATAACGAATTACCCACTAAATTCAAATGAAATCGCAAAATCGACGAATGCCATTATATCCAGATTTTACGCTCTATACTCGACGCGCCGAACAGATTCACCAAACACGGAAAACACGGATACAGTAGGTTTGTTCTAGCAGCGATTTCAAACGGTTTCAAACCGTACGGAGTTTGCGCATAGCCATATAAGCGACGTTTATATCGTTATGCGCAAACTCCGGACGGTTTGAAACCGTTTGAAATCGCTGCTAGAACAGACCTAATAATTCTTCTTATTTTATGATTCCATTGATTCCAAACATAGGAACTTTGATTAACACACTTAATTTTTATTTTTTGTATTATGGATAAGAAAAATCGAAATGAAAAACAAAACATTGGGTCGATTCAATCATAAAATAAGACGAATTGTTTTCGCGATTGGTGAATCTGTTCGGCGCGTCGAGTATAGAGCGCATAAGGATAAGAAAGTCGCACTATTCCGTCGAATGTGCTATCTCATGGAACCGTCATGTTAACATTTGCAGGAAACTCCACACAAAAAAAACACTACATCGTTCCTTAATTAATTACAACTGCAAAGTACCACTGTACAGGGTGGCTCGAATTCGAGTCTATGCATGGGGAATTTGAAAACCGGAAGAGATACAGTGTCGGACAAATTAGGGACAAATTACGCATTTACGTGACCAACAATATGCCATTTTAGAGAGTTTAAAAATTCCTAGTATTTCCGGAGATATCCGGAAAATATTGAAAAATCGTTTTATTTTTTTCCTAAGCGTATTTCAAAACGAATTTCAAAATGAACTGCACTTTTGCATTGCCTTTTTTTCCGTTCTACAATAATGGTATCCAATTTGGAATCCGACGTTTCATCTTCAAGGAGTCATCATCAACTTTATTTTTTTAAATACTGTCTTTAATTTTTTTATCGTTTTTGAGATGACATTGGCGTGGTTAATATGAATATGTGTTTAATTTTTTTTATTTTTTTATTTATTTTTTAAATTTTTATTCAGTATTTTTTTTAATAATTCATTTTGATTTGTGGGTAAAAAAAGCGAACCTGTATTTAATTTTGCCGTTTTTTATTTTTATT
This sequence comes from Pissodes strobi, assembly GCA_016904865.1. Classification (NCBI taxonomy): domain Eukaryota; kingdom Metazoa; phylum Arthropoda; class Insecta; order Coleoptera; family Curculionidae; genus Pissodes; species Pissodes strobi. The sequence continues at coordinate 10,313 of JAEQML010047833.1, read as the reverse complement.
AAAAATACAAACTCCAATTTTCCAATTAACGCAAAAAACACATTAAAATATTTTATAAAATATAGAAATTTCAAAGAAGTTAAAAAAAAAATAAAAAAAAATACAACAACGCCAATATCATGTGAAAAACGACAAAAAAATTAAAGTTCCTATTTAAAAAATGAAAGTTGGAGATGACCCCTTGAAAACGAAAGGTCGGATTCCAAATTGGATGCTGTCAGTGGATAGAGCGAAAAAAGTGGCAATGCAAAAGTGCAATTAATTTTGAAATTCGTTTTGAAATAAGCACAGGAAAAAAATAAAACAATTTTTCAATATTTCGATTTTTTTTCGGATATTTCCGGAAATACTCGGAATTTTTAAATTTTCCAAATGGCATATTGTCACGAATAGTTTAGGGGGTAGCGCGTTTTTTAAATGAATAACTTCTCAGAGAAGAGCCGCGTCGCGATTAGTACAATGACGGGGTCTCAATGCTTCCTTTAATCTACCACTGTATGTTCTATTCGTGAGGACACGCCTTGTTTAGCGTACCGGGGGATAATTAAGGTAGGCCGGGACCGAGTTACGTGGGGTAAGAAGAGATGATAAAGTAAGCACGTTTAGTTTAATAAACAATAACAATGTATTAACGATAAAACTTTAACAATGATTATTGGTCAGAAAAAATGAGATTCTATTATACACGATTACTACGGTGCGCATGTTTTCTCGATTTGAGGTACTGCTTATACGTCTTTGTTTACTGTCTTATAATTTATAGCTTTTCTTAAGAGTTGGGATTTATTTACGAGCACTAAAAGATTGCACTAAACCTTTGAACTGACTATTTAGACACTTGTCTTTGTCAGAAGTCTGACAAACTTCTTGTCTAGACTTTACTACGGAGGTTGTGAAACCTCTGGTCCTAGAAGTCGTCAAGTGACTAACCGGTATCAAGTTTGGAAGGAATAATGGAGTAGAACCTAAAGCAGCTGTATAGCTAACTTTAAGAGCGGATAGAACCCGAAGACAGTCGTCAAGTGACTAACCTGGGAGCTGGAGGCGAGACTAAAGTCTGAAGAACTGAAGGTTCGTTAGCGTATTGATATTAAAAAAGTGATGATCATGGCATGCTTAAAGTTGAAAGTCGCTCCCGTTGTTTATAGTTTGTTTTTAATGTTTATATAACAGTCTCCAAGTTCAATTTCAAACTTACGACAGGGTGATATTTCTTTAGTAGCTTATGCATTTTAGTAGATTACAATATTGTTAGGCACCTAAACGCGCAATTTTGCCCTAATTTGATCGACACTGTATCTCTTACATAGACTCGACTTCGAGCCACCCTGTACATGGTGTTTTATTTTTACAACATTATTATGGTATGTCAGTACGCAGTTCAAGATCGAGCGTCTTGAAATCCATATGTAAACGTTGCGTTTTTCAATTCGGCGTTGCCTTACATTGAACACGGAAACGTAAAACCAGAAAGGAAAAAACTTAAAAGGAGAGGCGACAGCCTGTCAATGAATTTGTATGCACATTAGATAAAAATGCACGTAACAACTAGATGTGTTTTAATGTTCTGCACCTCGAATCAACACGTGTTTGACGCCATTTATATAGAAAAGATTCTTATTCTACAGATCTATATATAGACTCTCATTCCGCTTCTTCTGTCGTCAAATCTTAAAACAGGAGAACATTCTAAATTGTTATTGTACTTTATATTATTCAGTGTATTACAGCTTACATCAAAGGAACCGACAAATACGTTATATGGGGCAATGTCAAATTCGACATCACCCCAAGTTCATAAGAATCTGGAGGAGGTCTTTAAAAGGATTTAACAAATAAGTGATCTGACACACATCCCATCACGAAAACTCTGTGAAGAAACTAAACTTGCTGATACTGCCGTCTATTCATTCCTTGCATGAATATTTTGAAACTATTTACTGAAGGGTTGCACTGAGGTGATTCTTTAACTTAATACTTGTAATTCCTTGTATACAACTATGGCAATAAACTATTTGATCTGGCTTGTAATTCCAGGGTCAATCCTTTGTTTTGGTATAGGGACAAGTTAGAACTATTTTATTCGAAATAATTGGGCATTTATTTAATATACATTTATTCATTACATAATTATTGTGATTTACATCTAAAAAGACATGGTTATTTGATTCTGATTCCTTATACCTTAACACACAAAAAAGCTTTCCTTGTTTACGTTACACAAATTAAAATTATACAGGTCATTGTCAAAATTTCGCTCGATTCCACAACAATCCACACGAGAATCGATTGATCCTAGAATAAACGGAACTTTGACAGATTACTGAAACTTACTCTTACATGGAATGTCCTAAATGTATGTTATTACGTATCTCGATAAAAAATAGTGTCTTATCTTATCTCGTTCTTTCTACTTGATGTGTGTATTGGATCAAAACAGAGCAACTTCGTGCCATTCTTTTCTACTACCTTTTAATCCTACATCAATTTACACATAGTATTTTCTCTTAAAATATAAAATTTCAAGGTATGTCGCCCACATAATATGTCCAATTACAATAATTAAAATTTATCTCTTAAATAACAACAGTGACGTCACTAACAACTTCTCCCTTCCCATCTCTATCATCTACAACTTTTTATATACAAAGAAATTAAACAAACGATTTTTAAGCATCTGGGATCATATAGGTAGGCAGGATGTCACGATATAAATGGAATGACATTGGCAAAAACTCTACGGTACTAATTTCGAACTAATATTTTAATGGTTCGATTACGCCCTGCAAAATGTCAGTGTTTGTCTTTGAAGCCCCAAACCTTTAAAATATTTTTTGAAACTTAATATCGTAGGGTTTTTGTCAATGCCATTGGTTGGTTCTGAAACAAATACAATTTATATCTTGAAAATGGACATCTAATTGGAATTGCAATACAACATTACGAAGCTATTTTTTTAAACGAACTCGAATGTTTCCATTTACCTCTTCGAAAAGCCGTTCCATGATATGGAAATATCATATGTAGGCCACCTTGCATACTTATTTAAAATTGTTATAAAAATTTCTGGGCTGACCATAATAGTAATACAAATCAATGGTGGTAGCTAGTTTGGATCAGAACACTTTCCGACTTAAATGACATATTACATTCTAAGTGTAGCTCGGATATCAAGACAATGATGGTTGACATATCTATATAATACCAGATGCATATCAGTTATAACTTAACGTCTCAAACATTACCGAACTTGCTTTGTTTTGATCGATTTCTGTTAAAAAATCTTTTTCTTCTCGTAAAATCACAGCAATCTACTTCTAAACATCATTTTTAACATAAACGCAGGAAGAATTGTATTTACTTTAAATATAGAGGTAAAATATTGCGTTAACATTGATATTGAAAAAGTATATTTATTGATAAATCTACTACAAATATTGCGTTTAAGTATAGGTTTTAATTTTAGCGATATCCCAAAATAAAACTAAAGTTTCTTATTTCCTTATATTGGTATATGTATATTACTTAACTTCCTTTTTCTTTAAGTACCCATATAATATTTTGTTACAATTACAAAAAAATAATCCTAGAGCTGCAGAATGTATATACATAATTTTGTTCTTGTTATTAATTCGAAGACGAAATCAATTGTGCGAGTAAAGAAGGCAGATAACATCGACGCTACTGATTTTTGATAACTTGACAGTTTTGGAATCAATTTCGTTCTTAACTATTTAAAGGGCTGTGCCCGCGATTGGGCTCAGACGGCTTTCCCATCTATCCAGTTTCAGGTATTTTTGCTAAAAAATTCTAGAAAAGACTTGCACATAACGCATCTGATATGACATCAGCACCTTTCCCTATTCATGTCAGCAAAATTTCCCAACTTTTTTAAAAACAAATTTCAGGAAGATGCAAGGAAGTTTTGTACAACGAAGGTATACCGGTCTCTGTTAAGAACTCCTGGCCACGTTTCCACGTTCAGAAATAATCCAGAGTCCTAGTACCTTCACCCTTCATTATGCGGCAGGGTGTGGGTTCCTGAACGTGGAAACGTGGCCAGGAAGAGTTCTTGATAGAGACCGGTTATACCTTCGTTGTACAAAACTCCCGTGCATGTTTGAAAAAGGTTGAACTTTTAAAAAAGTTTGAAAATATTGCTGGCAGGAAATGCAAGTCTTTTTTTGAATTTTTTTTTAACAAGAATACTTGAACTCCCTTCCCCTTCAGATTTCGCCCCAATGGAGCTCCCAACACGCTAATGCACGTGCAAAAGTCAAGTTATAAAACCAGGCCTCCGTCCAACATGTGAACAGCTACTATAAAGCCAAACTGGAAGTCCTGTTTCTATTACTAATTTACACTTTTTGAAACAATCAAAATAAAAGCTGGTGCACGAATGGCCAACTTGTGTCATTTTCACTACATTTTGATTCAAAACCAAAACTGTCAAGATTTCATTAGAAGGTGAAAATAGGTAACAATAACCTAGCGTAAAGGCTCTTAGGTTAAAATACATAGATTTCTTAAATTTAGATTTCTTTTTGGAAGCATAACCACTTTTGCTTCTGCCCAAGCATTGTTCTATTCAAAACTGTATGAGTGGCGACGTTCTCAGGCTATGCTTCGTCTACAAAACTTGGAAGTGCAAAAACTACAAAATTCAAGATAGAAATTCGAAATAAAAATATTGACTTATAATCGAAAGTAGGAATACTGTAAGCTAATAATATTCCATCCTCAGGGTCACTACTTTAAACTCCGACTAATCTCTGCAAAACTATATTGGCATCGATACATTTAAAACACTGATTAATTTAATGAGTTAAGGCGATTAACGAAGTAACGGCCCTTAAGTTTTGCTCAATCACTAGGTGAGTAATATTCGTACTTTAAGAGGAACGGGCTAGAGATAATTAAATACGACTTTAAAAATCCTATGTTAGGCTCTGGAACTTCGATAAAATGCACTACAACACAGCTTTAACACAATATAAACTGCATTGTAGTTTAAAAATCCTATTAGACAAAATGTTTTAAAAAAATCACCTGTAACACAAACAGAGAGAGTATTTACCTCAAAAACGAATTTTAAAATGCTCAATAGTTGCTATTATTTTGTCCAAGCGGAAAGATATAAACGCTGTTTGCGTCCGACTCGGGTTGTGTTAAGCTATGTAAACGTGCTCATTAAGGCGCCGCATTTGACCTACGAACTACTAGGCCGAAACGGGCCGAAACGACACACGCCGAAAAAGTGCCTACTTCACGGCCTATTATGTTTTCTTAAAAATTGTATCAAGTCGGTTCGTCCTAAGGGTAGGTCCGTCATATTTCTGTCTTTTTTTAGCATGTTGTTACGTCCATAAAGTAATTAAACTGTACTGATCTGACATTCATATTCGAATTTCCCCGTTAATTTTGTTTTCTTTTTGTAGGGACGCCGAGAATGAAATGAAAATTATGTGCGAGTTGTTAAGTGATTTTGATTGATTTCTAAAGTTTCTGGAGTGATTTTATATATGTTTTAGAGTAAGTGCATTGAACTTTTGAATTATGTGGTTATATTAATACATAATACCGATTCCATAAGAGAGTCATATACGAAAATTTCGAAGCGTGTCCCGCGGCCTTGAAAAATCACTGTCATGCGGCCAAAGAAGTAAGGTTCATTTATAAATTCGTAAAGTTCGTAATGTTAAGGTTGGAAGGTTCAAGGTCCATTTATAAACTCATAAAGTTCGTAATGTTGAGGTTGGAAAGTTCATAGTTGGTGAGGTTCAGAGTTCGGAGTTCAGAGTTCATTTTATGGCATTTATAAACATCACCAAGAAGTTGGGAAAGTTCATATTTGATTGGTTAAAACTCATAACCAATAGAATTTCGGTGACCGAGATTGTACAAAAATGGATAATTTTGAATTACTTCTATAAGTAGCACTGATGCATCAACAGTTTCAGATTTAGCCATTTTTCACAAAAAAATAACAACAATAAAAACAGCTGTGGAACTTCAAATGTCAAATCGGCTATTGACAGCGATCACGTGCTAGTACAGTGATTTTTCATTGGTTGGAACGAACTTTCCGAACTCCGAACATAAAATTTGGTTATCTCTGAACTTTGCGAACATCCTGAAAATTAGCGAACTTTTCGCCAACTGAGTTTATAAATTGAACTGAATGATTTCATTAGTTCATCTTGAACCGAAATTTCAACTCCCAACTGAGTCTCAACATTGCGAACTTTTCGAGTTTATAAATCCAGTGTCATAGTTGATGAGGTTCAGAGTTCGCAATTCACAGTTCAATTTATGACATTTATAAACACCAATAAGAAGTTGGGAAAGTTCATATTTGATCGGTTAAAATTCGTAACCAATAGAATTTCGGACATTAAAATTGTACAGGGTGTCCCAAATTCGAGCCTCATCATTGGAATCTCGGAAACTAGAAGAGATACGAGGTCAGTTAAATGGAGGCAAAGTTGTGCAATTTGATGCTGATCAAAATGCCATCTTAAAGCGTCGCGCAAACCAGAGCGGTGGCGGTCACGGTGGCGGTGGCGATAAAATACTGTGCGTGTAAGTTAATTAAAGACCGCAAACAGAAGCGATCTGGCAAATACACGTACAGTATTTTACCGCCACCGCCACCGCGACCGCCACCGCTCTGGTTTGCGCGAGGTTTAAAAGTTTAAAATACCCGAATACTTACGAATATTTTTGGAAAAAAAAACCGAATATTCCCGATTTCATTTTAATTTTTTTATGACTATTTGAATATTTTGAATAGATATAACAAAATAAATTTCAAATTCTCATTGCTACTTTTTCTGTTCTACAAGATGGTGTTATCAGATTTTCAAACCGACGTTTCGTCTTTGAGCTACCATCATCAACTTTGTTTTTTAAATACGGCCCTGGATTCTTTATTACGGATTTTAAGAGCATCGAAAGTCCCAAAGCCAATAATGTATCGCACTTATTCGAAAAATTCATATTTATGGCATTTTCCATTATAACTCATGTGTTAGAGAGAGACAGAAAACATATTTTTTGTAAGATTTTACCAGGAAATCATTAAAATGATTTTTTCGAATAAGTGCGATACAACATTAGTTTTGGGACATTAGAGGCTCTCAAAGTCCGTAATAAAAAATCCAGGGCCGTATTTAAAAAAACAAAGTTGATTATGGCAGCTCAAAGACGAAACGTCGGTTTGAAAATCTGGTAATAGAACAGAAAAAGTAGCAATGAGAATATGAAATTTATTTTGTTATATCTATTCAAATAGTCATAAAAAATAAAAATTAAATCGCGAATATCCGATTTTTTCTAAATGTCTTCGGAAGTATGCGGAATTTTTTAACTTTTAAGGTGGCATTTTAATCAGCATCAAATTGCGCAACTTTGCCTCCATTTAACGGAACTCGTATCTCTTCTAGTTTTCGAGATCCCAATGATGAGGCTCGAATTTGGGACACCCTGTACAAAAATAGATAATTTTGAATTACTCCTGGCTCCCTGATGCATCTCAATATCCTCGATTTCACTCCGTTCTTCAGATTCAGCTATTTTCATAAAAACTATCAATTAAACATAAAAACAGCTGTGCGAATAAGCAACTGGAGATTAGTTCAAAATGAACTGAAACTGAACTGATATTTCCGTTCAGTGAGCCAAGGTCAAATGAAATTATGAAAACAATTAAAGAAAAAAAGGAGATTGACAATTAAATGCCATCTTTTACCTGAACTACTGAACCGATCTAACTGATCCTGGTTCACTCAAAGGTGAAAACTCATCCTTTTGCCTAGGAATTCCACCTGATCTAGTAGAAATAATCTATTGCGAGCACTTCTGGCCAGAAGGGGTTATTTTGAGGGATTACGAACACCGTAATAATTTTTTGGATAGGAGGAAGAGATTGACCCGGAAAATTTAATGAAGTTGGTTTTGCATCAGAATGTTAAGTCTATAGGCAACAAGTGGAATCAGATAGAATGCCTTGCCGAGGATTTTAAACCGGTGGCAATGTGCATCACCGAGCATTGGCAATCAAAAGATTGTATAGGTCGTCAATATAAGAAACTATTGGCTGCTTTCTCACTTTTGCAGGAGTGCTGGCAGACATGGAGGCTCGGCAGTATATGTGCGAGAAGATGTCAGTGCAGTTCCTTTTGACCAGATAAAGGGCCTATCGCAAGAAGAGGTTTTTGAGTGTTCGGCAGTGTTGTGTGAATTTTCAAACCGTAAGTGTATTGTTGTTTCTCTGTACTGAAATCCAACTAGTCAAATCCATGCTTTTTTAGACAAATTGTCTGAACTGTTGGATATTTTTCATGCATCTGATTGTATTTATTTTATAGCAGGGGATTTTAATATAAATTTGAAAAAGATAAATAAGTCTTCAACAAAATAATGTTTTAATGTATTATGTAGCTTTAATGCTTTTATAACCATAGACGACTATACCAGAATAACAGAAACCTGTAAATCAAAATTAGATAATATCATTACAAACTTCCCTGGACTGTGGCGGGGAAATATCTTAAAAACAGGCATTTCAAATCACACAGGTCAAATTTTATCATGTGACATAAATTTTCTTAACTTGAAATCAAAGGCTAAGGTCACTGGACGGGTGTATGGGGAGTTTGAGACAGCTAAATTCTGCTCTTTACTGGAGCAAGAAGATTGGGCTGCTGTAAAATCTGAGAAACACATTGATTTGGCTTTTCAGTCTTTCTTAAATATTTTTTGGGATATTTTAATGGCTGCTTTTCAAAGAAAACGGTTTAGAATAAGTCCTTAAAGCATAAGTTATATAATGACCCGGAAATATACCAGATGAAGGAACAAGTGGTCCTTTTTCAGACTCTCTCAAATAACAATTCTGCATACACACCATCGTTTAATGAGGCCAGGAAAGTTTATACTGAAAGGCTTGAAAAAGCTAAAACAAGTCACTTTAGTGGTAAGATTGATAGATCTGATAACAAGGGCAAAGCGATGTGGCAGGCTGCAAGGAATGCAGTCTCTTGTTCTTATGCTACAGAGGATGCAAATAACTTTAATCATGTCTTTACAAGCTTTGCCAAGGACTTAATTTCTCTACAGCAAGACATAGGTAAGAGCTCGGGCTTTACTGACTCTATACCATTCCATAATCAATCCTTGTATCTTGTGCCTACTTCTAGTGAGGAAATAATTAAAATTATAAGCTCCATGAAAAGTGGCCATAGTACAGGAATTGATGAAATACCACCATCAATATTAAAAAAGTCAGCGCCCTGCATAGCTGAGCCGTTGGCTTATCTTATAAACATGTCTTTCGAGACTGGCATTTTTCCAAGCAGTGGTCAAATCTTTATTTAAAAAAGGAGATAGAGACAACTTTTCAAATTACAGGCCAATTAGTCTGCTAACATCCTTTTCAAAAATTTTTGAGATGGTTGTGAAGGAACGTCTAACAAGCTTTTTTTACTCTTTTAATTTGTTTTCTAGATTTGCGTGCCTATTTAAAAAAAAAATCGACCAATTCAGCACTTTTCCATTTTACAAATAAAGTTCTGGAGGCCATTGAAAAATCAGACCTGTCTTGTGGGTTCTTCATAGACCTGAGCAAGGCCTTTGACTGCATTGACCATCAAATCATGTTAGAAAAGTTAACAAAATATGGCATACGTGGCATAGTACTAAAGTGGTTTGCCTCCTATCTTTCTGATAGGAGCCAGCTAGTGGAACTTCAGACACATGCAGGTCCTGTGCGGTCGGAGGTTCTTGGTCTGACAGTTAGAGTCCCGCAGGGCAGTATTCTGGGACCCTTGCTTTTTGTCATATACATTAATGACATTGTTAGTATTCTTTTGGATCACAATAATGAATTCATTCTAAATTTTGCTGACGACACTAACTCTCTGATATATGGCAAAACAATTGATAATATCGTCGACAAGAGCAGACTAATTTTAAGCCGTACTAAGGATTGTTTTGCTTAAAACATGAAAAAACTGCCTGTATGTTTTTCTCAATTAATGCTAGGTTCTCTCACCCAGAGAACTTTGAATTTAATAAACAAATAATATCATACACTTCAACAGTAAGATTTCTAGGTATCATGTTGATAAATGTAGGTATAGACTTATCTAGTTCTATGGATTGGTCTATACACATAAATATGTTATGCAGCAAATTAGCTCCTGTCTCTTATGCAATAAGAGTCCTATCAATAAACATTACAAAAGAGGCCCTGCTTGCTGCTTACTATGGTAATTTCTGGTCACTTGTAAAATATGGTATCGAAATTTGGG
>MU189048.1:0-51209 GCA_016904865.1 Pissodes strobi | reverse complement strand
CTTACTGACTCACCTGAGCCCTCTTTCTCTGCAGGTTCCCCGACGCACCCAAACGGTCCTTATAGTACTTTTTTAGCCAACTTGATCAATTTCCGGTACAAACCTCGATATCTCTGAAAATAAATTAGAAATATTTCATTATGGGTAAACTTCCTAATAGTATGCAGACATCTCATTTTTTTTTCCTTAATTCTTCGCATAGAGAAGTAAGCGAAAATTCTCAAGTGTATCATCAGATCAGAATATATCATTCCAAATGACATCAGAGCATATGTGACTAAACGTGTCGAAATTTGTTCTAATAAAAGCCTACCATATTCATATATTGGTTTTTTCTTTTCTGAACTTAACAGAACCCTCCCTAGAAAGGCCTCATGATCTGATAGACCCAATGCTATGACAGAACAGACTACTCTGTTTGGGTTCAACGGTGAGCAAAAATAATCAATAATTGTTGAAGAGCACTAAACTATTCGAGTGGGGGAATTGACACGCATAATCAAACTAAAAGATTGCAACAAAGTGTTTAGATTAATATTACCTGATGAGTCAAATTCAATAAAATAAATATTAAAGTCTCCTAATAAAACAATGTTGCCGTTTTTTTTCATAAGACCGACAATAGATATTCCGGATCTGTAAAAAAATCGCAGATGTTTGAGAAAGGACTACGATAAATGTAGACAATTAGTAGTTTAGCTATTTTGGAGAAAATCATTGAAAATTCAAACCCTTCTTCTTAATCTTCTTCTTGTTCTTTAATCAAGTTGTCGTATTTATTGATGAAGTGATAACTGTTATCCTCAAAATACGATTTTCCAACCATTATCATGGAACCCCCTTGAGATACTTGGTATCAACAAAATTTAGAGACAGTTACATATTGCGAAAAAACACACCTCTCATCTGGTTTTATCCAGTCTTCAGGTATACAGACAGTATTCGGAAAATTTTGCACTTCCCAAAAGCAAATATAGTTCATCTATTTTGTTTCTAATTGACTGAATATTTAAGTACAATATTGATAGAGAATTCTGGTAGAAATTTGAATTTTAGTCGTCTATTTTGCATTCATTTCGGAGCCTCGTATTTAAAAATGTACGTCGTTAACATTCTCATTTTGATCTTGATCACCCCGGTGCTGAGGGTGCTGGCAGATTTTGAATGGCGCACACAACAGGATTACGACACTTTAATATTTCCTCACTCACAAAAGAAATAATATTTTTCTTTGCGGAGTAACTAGCATTATCATTCCATTTTCTGTCACGCATATCTATAAAGTTATCCAAACTTGGACACAGAAACTTATATCTATAGCGACTCATACTTTTATAAATAGGCATGTTTGTATCATTAATAATGTGGTTTAAAATATGTGTGTCAGCCATAAAGGGAGGTCCAATAATTATCAAATTGCATTTCTTTGCAGTTGCCTTCTTCTTTCTAGGTATGTCTCTGAATTAGTTTGTCCTATTACCGCATTCTCCTTGCCAGTGAAAAGTATAACAAAATCGGTTTTAGTAAAAATTTTCGCCAATGGTAAAAAGGCATCAATCAGTTCTTCTAGAGTAGCTCTGTCCCTATACTGACAGTATGTATGAACATTAAAACCAATGAGTTGCTTCAGCAATCTCCTCGTTCCTGCAAATTTGAGACTTTCTTATGAGCGCAGATGCTGGTTGTTTTGTTCCATTGGGGTGAGACATCTGAGCAGTATAAACAACACTCTCCACCTGTATTTCACTACTATTTCGTAGTGTAAACAAGTCATAGTTTGCTACAGCTATATGTAGCTGTAGTTATCCTTTGTAAGAGTTTCAACACCTACTTAATACCATCTGATTTCTAAACAGTGGCGTAAATACCGGGTGGGCCTGGGGGCGGCAAGGCCCCACGGCGCCAAGAGAAATTAGGCGCCGCGCCGCTCCGAATTTATAAATATCCTAAGCTAATGCTAACAATGCTTATTAACTGAGTTTTTAAATTAATATAATCAAACATCAAAGACCAAAATATGTATTAACCTTTTTACCCAACCAATACATTTTGTGTCAGGTATTTATTATTTATTCTACGTGGAAAAAAAAGATATATCCGGGCGCGGCAGCATTTGGTACATGCAAATTTGTAAAAACGCTGCGTTAGGCGGCGTGCGACTTCAAAGTCAAAAATTTCGAAAATTTCGGTCGTAAAAAAGTATGTGTTATTTAGAGTTTCGTATTTAGGAAGTACCATTAGCCAGACAAGTCTAAATAGACTAGCAATACTAAGCATGGAAAATGAATTTGTCCAAAATATTAATTTTGATCTCATAATCGATCAATATATGTCGATTTAAAAGCGAAGAAAGACTCCAATGTTTAATTAAGTAATTAATTAATTAACGTTACAGATTTTTAGTTTACGTTTATATGTACCTGTTGGTTGGATGCCGTTTATATATTTTATATTTGTATTCCTGTAAATAAAAAAAAGCGTGTGCACTATGCGCGCATACGCCCTAACCTCGGATTTAATTAAAAAGTAGATTTTTTTTTTAATATTACTCAATTAACAAAAAGGGAAGGCCTAAATGAAAAAAAAAACTGTTCATCATAAAAGTTTCGCTTATGTCTTGACAAGGTAATAGAGCAAACCCCATATTTTTATCTTGTAAACTAACAAAGATATCACAATAATTATACGCCCTAGCCTTATACATATCTTAGCGGATTTGGTTAAAAAGTAGTTTTTTTTAAATATATCACTCAATTAACAAAAAGGGAAGACCTAAATGAAAAAAAAAACTATTCTTCATAAATGTTTCGTTTATGTCTTGACAAGGTAATAGAGCAAATTCCGAATTTTTATCTTGTAAAATATCAAAGATATCACAATAAACGTCAGTAACCGTTTTCCGTTCCCTGCCAGCTGGCCCGCCATGTGTTGCGATCGCCCGTCATGTGTCGGGATCGCGACCTTCAAATTTAACTCCCGGCGCGCGTTAAGAAGTTTCACTTCAAAAATATACTTTTAATATTATGATGTATTGTTTTTTGAATAATTTGCGTATATAGACAAAATATAGGTTTGTTTTAGGCGCCAGTGCCCCCCGGCGCCCACATTTCTAGCTACGTCACTGTTTCTAAAGGTGTTTAAATCAGCAATTTCCTTAGTCTGGATGCTTGATCTCCTCTCCAATTCTTCTATAGTAGTTGAAAGGATTCTATTTTTTCTAATAATTAAGTTATTTCTTTGTTCAAAACAGAAATTTGTTCCTTTTGCTCTTTGATGCTATCGATGTAACTATGCTCAGTATTTAAAATGCATTCCTCAAAGTCTTGAATATTTCGACGCAAATGTTTAATATGCGCGTCTTTTTCTACTGCTTCCTTAAGAAGTTTTCGATTCTCCTCTTCAAGTTCCGCAACTTGCTGTCCATGTTTAATTTCCATTTTTTCAGCATCGGCGTCCTTTATCTTGCATTCCATTTTCAACTTATCGTACATCTCCATGATTTTCCTCAAATTAGGAAGATACGTGGACCTTTTTTATATTCTATGCAGAGATACATCAATTATCTCTGCGTCAAAGCGATTGTATGTGCTTCTGTCGTGGAGATTGATGAACAATCTTTACAAAAAATGCTTTTGCAAGAATCGCAAAGAGCGCCAAATACTTTGTCTTCTTTTGACCTTTCTTTAAAAATGCATGCATTTTGCCTTTATGGCATTTCAAAATTTTCTTGAAAGTTAATACTTAATGTTTGTTTATTTACTTTATATTATTCTACTCCGCCCGGGTGACAAAACCGCACTCGGCAAAAAAAGAAAAAGATAACTGATAAATTTCGTCATCAGATTTATTTGTATTTATGTAACTGATGCTTTATAAATTGGTTTATTTTCTGTGTATGTGGTTAAAATTGTCATTTTATATTTAGCTGTTGGTTTTTAAAAGCATTACACCTTCTCACTCTTCTTATAGAACGATTATTATTTTTGCATTTGAATTTTGTATTCAGCATTCATTGTATTTATGGAGCATCTATTATTTTTATGAACTATCCATTATTTTGTGCAAACGTGTACATTTTATATCAAACATTTATTATATTTACCGAACGTCTACTATTTTCATGGAATATTTATTTTCTAATCGTGCGTTGGGATAAATTAACCGGCAAATGTTTTCTGCAGTAGGAATATATTAATTTGTTTCGGAAAACAATAATTATTTATATTTATTTTCCAGTTATTGTACATTATTCAAGTAAAACACTTTATGTGATTACTAATATAAAATGAATTTTGAATTATTTGCACGTCCGCTATGTTGCTATAGAAAGATCCTACGAATAAATGCCTTGCAGGAAAGAGGCATCCAACTGTCCAAATTTGCAGTATAAAAAGAAACGCAGATAGTCTTTCTGGATCTTCGAGGATCATCTATATTTCTGGTTCTGAAGTCTGAAAGAATTGAACTTCAGACTCGTCCTTTTTTAGTAAAAAGTGGTCCAGACTCATTTCTTCAAGTGTTTGAAAATGTTGCAATGTTTAGTTTGGGTTAGTTTGGGTTATAAAGGAAGTAAATCTGAGATTTTGTTTTGAAAAATGATTCTAGATAAAATATTGAAGTGGGCGTTCGTTAATAATAGGCTTTTTATTTTGGATGGGTGTGTAAAAGTCTCTTTAAGTGTTGTATCTGTTCTTGAAATTTCAAATAATTTCGTCGTGTGCTTACTTCCTTATTTCCAGATGATGGTGTATTGGTTTTTATCGAGACTGCTAATATATTTCTTTAACTAGTCTGATATTATTCTTACAGAAATACCAACTACATTGCAGAACATGGTTTTACAAACCAGTTTATGACAGACTTGAATATTGTTTGGCAAACAATGTCCAACACTTTGAACACTTAATACGTAAATAGGGCTGGGCTGGGCTCACCTAGACCCTAGAATACAATGTGGTTATTAATAACTAATAAAAACAAGAGAAAAACTATCGTGGAATTTCACAAGTCTGACCCCCCCCCCTAGTTCAGATCCTGGATACGCTCTTGTCCCTCTCTGTGTAAGCACATTCACACTAAATAGGGTATCTCCTGCGCTCATACCTTTTCTAATTCCTACTATGTTGTCACTAGTATCTACAAAATATTGTATCAAATGTTCTATTTTAAATGACTTTAAGAAAGGCTAAAGCGTGTGACTCATCAGGGCAATAGTTCGATGGTCGAAACATTTTTTTGAGATTTGGCTTTTTAGATAAAGTGATAAATGTAGACATCAGCCATTCCTTCGATATAGTTCCTATTCTATAAATAGTATTAAATAAGATTACTACCATCTGCATGTTATTATTGTCTATTAGTTTTAGAAGTCCAACTGGTAAAGCATCAGGACCACTCGCCTTGTCTCCTTTTGTCTATTTAATGGCGTGCTGGATTTCCTCCCGTATTATCGGGAGTCCTGTGTCATAGCTGAAATTGGTCAGCAGGTGCGGACTGTTTATAATCATGTGTAATTTAGCCGCATCCGAATCTCGCGACAGCCGCACTATAGGTGGAGTCATCAGGTCCATATCCAGCCGACCATCCCTCTTCGCCCTTTTCTACACAGACAGAGACTTTTAGGCAGCCAAACTGTCAGAGTCAAGCCCAACAAACCTCACCCCCCTCCAGATATATGTACAGATGCTGAGTCAGAGCGTGGTGGTAGGCTTCGGACGTCCAAAGTGCTTGGTACAAAATGTTGATAGCCAGCGGCCGAAGTAGTTGATGCATGTGGCGATACCTTTATGGGCGTTAAAGATAAATTGGTAGTGACTATTAGTATCCGGCGGACACATACTTATGTCCTTAAGCTGCTTTAGGTGTTTTTTTTTCACACCAACCTTGAAATCGGAGTGTAAACAGTCCTTCTTCTTCTGCATTAGAAAGCATTGTATAAAGTCAGCAGTTCCAAGTTTTTCTTTAGTGTGCAAGCTGGTTTGCTGTATAAGGAGGTATGCTCTTGGACACTATCACACAATGCCAGTCTTCTATTATGGGGGAGATGTGAGGTGTGGGAGCAAAGAATTTAGGAGAAGTTATAACTTTAGAAGAAGATGAGCTGGAGAGGTAGTTGAGGAAGTAGATTACACATGTTCGTCATCTCACCTCTATTCCTCATCATATCATGGCTCCCACCACACCAGTGGGTGTTGGTAAATTGGTTCCCGGCAAGTAGGAAATAAAAGGGTAGTTTGAAACATCTGTTAATAATATGTAAATTGGTTCCCAAACCCAAAAAGGTCGTTGGTATATTGGTTCCCCTTAACAAATTGAGGGTGTAATAAATTATATTGGGGGTGTGAAGGAATTGCATAGATATTGAAGTTGTGTTGTATTTTCGTAATGAATTTGGAAATAATTTCAAGTGAGCGAAGAAAACAGTTAATAGTTATTAATAACTATAAATATGCTTTCCAAAATTTCCTGAAAACTGGTGAGAAGCGATGGACTCGCACAAATAGAAAGAGCAAATCATTTGTCCTTACTTTGGACGAATGTGACATTAATATAATTATTACAAAACATATACAAGAACATTCCCATGATGTCGTTGCGGGAGAGTTAAACTGTCAAATCGTTAATACTGCCTGCAAACGAAAAGCTGTAGAGGACCTATCCGAAAAACGCCTTGCCCAATCGTGGTGTAGAAAAATTCAAAAATACGGTCTTACACCCGAATAAAGAAACGAACATTCTAAAATTACTTACATTTTTAAGTCCTCATGATGTCAGCGACTGCATGGTTTTTGATTTACTTGCGATAGCACCAACAGACGAAAATGTTCAAAAGTATTCAGATTATTTAATAGAGAATTATATAACACAAGATTCTCTCTTTCCCCCTTACCTTTTGGCTCAGAACTCAGCTGAACTTACGCGCACTACTAATGCCTGTGAATCTTTTCACAAACATTTAAATGCGTCTTTTTATAAAACACATCCTAACATTTTTATTTTTTTGGAAAAACGTATAGAATTTTCAACTGAAAATTACGTAAAATTACAAAGCGTCAACATTACGGCTAAAATATAATAATAGTAAAGTCAAGAACCGCCAAAAATGTATAGAAAAAATGATAGAATCTTATTCAAGCAAGAAAATTAGTCGACTACATTTTATTAAATGTGTTTCTTTTCACTGTGCTGTTGCCTACTAAAAATTTAAATTATGAAAGTTATTATTTTGTATTAGTTGCTATTTTTAGTGTCGATCACTATGTTGAATGTTGTATAATAAACAGATTTATAAAAATCAAACAGCGCTTTACTAGATAAATCTCGGGAACCACTTTACACATAAAGGTCAGGTAAACTAAAAATATTGGGAACCAATTTACACCTAAAGATCAAGTCAACCAAAAATATTGGGAACCAATTTACAAACTATTTTTTACTCTTCTTAGTTTGGGAACCAATTTACATGTACCCACACCAGTACCTGACTATATATTAAAATAATTTCAGGTATTTACAAAATGTTAAAGATTAGTGGAATAATGCTCTCGCATTTTTTTTTTATCGAAATCAAATACGTCATTTAATTGTGATCCCGAATGTGCAATAGCCACTGATAGTACATTAAGCCAGTATTTAATATACAATTAAAATGCGTCTCTAGATATCCTCTCCCAAAATGCTGATGTTTGTTTAACCGCCGCCGCTCAATCAATCGGAAAATTGTAAATTAATTTTTAATGGCCATGCAAATTTTTGTTATCCTCCTTTCATTTTTAACGAATGAGCGACCCGCTATTGAAGTTTTTATGTATATATTCATTCCTGATATTGGTGAGCGAGAACTATATGATAGGGTCCGAAACATAAAATATACGTATTTATATTATCTGGCTACTATGAGAATAATATTGAAAATATAACAGATCAATGGTAGTCTTCTTTACCGACTTTAGTAACAGGGGGCCATAATGAGTTATAAGATTATTGTTCAGGCTGTACAGGATGGTTCGAATTCGAGTCTAGGTTTGGGGAACTCGAAGGCCGTAAGAGATATAGTTTCGGTCAAAATAGGGCAACATTGCGCATTTAGGTGCCTAACAATATAGAAAGCTTTATAATTCCAAATATTTCCAGAGATATCCGGAAAAAACTACCTATCTATTAAAAAATCGTGTTATTTTGGAATCCGACGTTTCATCTTCAAGGGATCATCATTAACTTTGTTTCTTCAAATATTTTAATTTTTCTTATCCTTTTTCAGATGATAATGGCGTTATAAATATGAATTAATATGTGATTTGATTTTTTTTTTATTTTGTTTTATATTTTTTTCTAATTAATATTCGGGTTAAAAAAAATTAACTTGTTTATTAACTTTTGCTATACTTATTTAATTTTTATTAAAAAAAGAGGTTTTATTCTTCCACTTAACACAAAAACAAAATTAAATATTTTTTTAGAATGTAAAATTTCCAAAAGTAACATTAACTATTTACAATTACGCAAAGCAAAATAAGTAATTAAAAAAAAATAAAATAAAAATTAAAAAAAAAATAAGTAAAAAATAAAAATTAAAAACACATTCATTTTAATAACGCCAATACCATCTAAAGCACGATAAAAAAAATCATATATAAAAAAAGAAGTTGATGATGACCCCTTGAAGACGAAACGTCGTATTCAAAACTGGATACCAACTGGAGCGGAAAAAGTGGCAATGCAAAGATGCAATCTAATTTGTAATCAATTTTTAAATAAGATCAGGAAAAAAATAAAACCATTTTTCAAAATTTCGGTTTTTCCGGATATCTCCGGAAATATCTGGAATTTTAAAGCTTTCTAAACAGCGTATTGTTAAGCACCTAAATGCGCAATTTTGCTCTATTTTGACCGACGCTGTATCTCTTACGGTTTTTGAGTTCCCCATACATTGACTCGAATTCGAGCCACCGTGTACAACTAAGAAAGAAGGCCGGCTCGTATCTCATTAAGTACTTTTCGGAGATTATTGAAATACAAAAATGTTGGTCCAAAGAAATCGCTGGAAGTAATAGAACAAGACAAAAATATTTACATTTTCTCAACAAATCTCTTAATGATTGAACTTTTTGAAAACGGAAATTTAAAGTTGGTCTTAATTTTTTTTGCATCTCCAACAAGGGAATCTACAGTTTCGTCCGCTATTCCTTTTTGCATACATTTTGTGATACACTTTCGTCCGGTGTCTTAAATATCAAATATACACTTTTGTCGGAGGGAAAGCAGGTAAAATTGACCGTAATTTGAATTGCGGTCATGCCATAAAAAAAGGCACTGTTTAGGCTGATGGTGTGTCGATCTGGTTCTTGAGGGTTGCATTTCATTTTCATTTGCCGAACGATTAAGAGACATGGAAAGTGAAAAGCCTCTGGAATCTGGAATCTGGATATGCTGAGAGGGTAGCCTTGAAAGGCCGCGGCACTTAGGCCCCATTGGACCCCCTGTGCGTCCTCTACAGGTCAACCAATCCATCTAGGCCATCGTCCAGCCTGGTGTTGTAAAAAAGGCGGCGATATTGCCCGAGGAGGCTGTTCTAAGAAAAGCCATGGTTGGCCATCGTTCTCCCAAAATGGATTCCCTTAGTTCCGAAACAGCGTCGAAATCGCAGAGCAGATGCTCTACTGTTTCGTCCTCCTGTTCACAGCCTCTGCATATAGGTGTCTCGCATAATCTCATTGTGTGGAGAAGTTTCCATAGCTGGCAGTGTCCAGTCAGAATCCCCACCATGAGTCGTAGGGTCTTCCTTGACATATCCAGGTATGCTTTTGCTGCAGACTCATTAGGGTAGCTTAAAAACTCCCTGGCCAGTCGACAGTTAGTTGTTTCGTCCCATCTTGCCCTAAAGTCTTCATGGGTGATCTTTTTTATCATATGTATCGTCGTCGCGACAGGTAGGTTTGAAGGGCCTACTCCGATAATGTTTGAACCGGCTGCCTTTCTAGCCAATTTGTCCGCTGATTTGTTACCTTCGTACTTTGCATGTCCTTTAACCCAGCACACAGAAAGTGAAAAACCTCAAAAGGGCGTTTCTAAACGCGGAAAAGTGTGTTTAATTTTAAATAATTTTAAAATTTATTAGACGGATAACCTGTTAAGTGGTGAAGTTAAGTGGAGATGCAGAATTCCAAGATGTAAGGCAGATTTATATACTGTTGGCGAATAATTAGTGATATCAAAGTGTAACCTGACACATTGTCATGCGGAATTAAGTGTATCTGATTTACAAAAACACTTCGTTACAGGAACGACTGGTTAAGAGTGGATGATTCACATTCTGTGAAAAGAAGTGTTTATGGTATAAAAAGAAAAATGTTTCCAACGCTGCCCAAGTCTTCTGCTGATTTACACCATGTTCTAGATAAGATCATGCCGATTATGATGAAAAGGGGAGAAGATTTTTATTAGTCAATAATTCTGTGTCGAATATATTAATATTTTCATGCGAAACCAATATGAAATATTTGTGCGCGTGTACTCGCATTTTCATGGATGGAACGTTCAAATATGCACCTAAGCATTTTCTTCAGGTGTTTACTATTCATGGATGCCACAATGGATATTATACTCCCCTTGTATTTTGCCTGTTAAAAGATAAACCGACAAACTCATATGCAAATTGTTTCACATATATTTTAAATAAATGTAGATAGTTTATCTTGCTGTTTCAACCAGAGGAAGTGGTGATAGATTTTGAAGCATCAATCTATAAGGTTATTACTCAAGTTTGGAATAAAGTGAAAATTATAGGCTGTCGGCTTCATCTCAGTCAAGCTTGGTGGAGAAAAATACAAGCTCTAGGATTAGCAAGAGACTACAGGGAGAGAACCGAACTAGGAAAATGCATCGGATATTGTTTTGGTCTTCTTTTCTTAGGTAAATATTATTGTGCTATATTATGTTTGCTATGTTTTCTAATTAGTATTTCTTTACATATCCGGAAAGTGTAGGTTAGTTTAGGTTAGTCTTCTTTTCTTAGGTAAATATTATTGTGCTATGTTATGTTTGCTATGTTTTCTAATTAATATTTATTTACCGATCCAGAAAGTGTGGGTTAGTTTGGGTTAGTCTTCTTTTCTTAGGCAAATATTATTCTACTATGGTTTCTAATTAATATTTCTTTACAGATCCAGAAAGTATGGGAAAATGCTTTGCATTCGAATTAAATGAAATGACACCCCACAATCAGCAGTTGGTAAAATTTGCCGACTATCTGGTAGAAAATTATATAGATGACAGTTCATTATTTCCACCTGAGATATGGGCCGAGATCAGCTTCCAGCCAAAGAACTACAAATACGTGGCGTTTTAAGATCCTTTACAGGCGTAGCCGACTATATCAAAATCGGCCTCTCCTATTGGTCGATCCGCATGAACCTCCGCTCACTTCGCTCGCTACGGGGGCTCAAGAAAAGCAAAAACTAACCAGGTGCTAATCCAATCTAACCCAAGACATACCCAAAATCAAGAAAAATCTGTTTAGAAATATAATCTTTAAAAGAAAAATAAAAAAAAGCTAGGCAGTTCGAACCCGTGTTTTCCAGGTGAGACCCAACGATCCAAACCTCTACACCACGAGAGATCTTGCCAGAAATCGATTGCATCACGAATACATATTGTAATACGAGATGGCTCGACCAATAGGAGAGGCCTATTTTGATATAGTCGGCTACGCCTGTAAAGGATCTTTAAATGCAAATACGTGCCAGTCATTCCATTCACATTTAAATATATGTTTTAATTTTAGCCATCCAAACATATTTGTATTTTTGGAAACGCTTAAACTTTATCAATGCGAAATATACACACAGATGCAGAGTATAAATTGTTCCAAACGTCTAAGCAATAAAACACAAAAAAGAGAAAATTTTATACAATAAAATATTGTAAAATTTAATAATAAGCAAATTTCCATGTTACAATATGTAAAATTAACTTCTCATTATTATAGTTTTTAAAATTATAGTTGAGGTAATAAATTTTATTTGCCAACTTGATGTACCTATAGTAATATATTTTAAACTACCTGCATCGGGGCGGACGAAAATGTCTGTTATCGAAAATTGGTACCAGACGAAACTGTGCATATTCAGGTAAAGAGTTTTTTCACATTTGACCATTGAGTCAGTTTCGTCCGCACGAAACAGTATCTGCCCTCCAATAACACCTTCACTCTTAGCCCTATTCGAGAGAAATGCTAAATATACGGAAAGTAGGTACACGAATGAGCGTTAACGTTAATCTGACGACTGACGCACCAAATCTGATGGCTAAATCTTATTGACTAACCTGAAAAAGTGTGCTGCACGCGCCGGACAAGTTCTGACTTCAATAACCCATTAATTACGTGTAAAATCTTTATACTACCTGTATTGATGCTATCAGAAAAGCTTTCTCCATTATTTTTATAGTTATACATTCGTAGTTCTAGCAAGATAAAATAAATATAATTATTTTTTGAAGATATTTTTTGGCTATTCGGAGGAAACTATGGTGTTTTTAACGTAATAGATGGCCATTTTAATCATTTACAAATAAAAATTCATTTGGGGTTAATCCCAGTACTAACCACGGCGAAATTAGCCAAAACTATTACATAAAAGTTTATAATCATGTGAAATTTGGAAATAAAAGTCATAAATAATCGCTTTCATTTTTCATTCAACAGGTAAACATTTCTTATGAGTCGTATGAAGGATACAACAAACGCGGCCGAGATATGTGTATACGATTTACAGTCGAAATGGCAACGACAGATCGAACTATCGATATACAATTTTAAAAGTTGTTGTGGATGTAAACTGCACGTGTTCATCTCCTTATCCATCCTACCCTAGCATCTGACGAAATATTACTCTAATTGCAGGGATTTACGTAATGCTAAAAACTTGTGGAATAATGCTCTCGTAATTTTTTTCATTAAAACTAAATCAAATACATAAAAAATGTGACCTTGAATGTGTGAATGATAATACATTAAGCCACTATTTAATATAATTGTGTCTCTAGATATCCTATCCCAAAGTGCTGATGATTATTTAATCGCCGCCGCTCAATCAATCGGAAAATTCTAAATGCATTTTTAATGACCATGAAAATTTTTGTTAACCTCCTTTCATCAATCCGCTTATGAAGCTGTTAAGCACATATTCATATTTGATATTGGCTTGACGATAGTTTCCAAAACATAAAATTAATTTACCCAACCCATACTTACTTGTTTCTAATAACTGAGTAATATTGAAATTATAATAAATCAGTGGCTACTATTTTTACCGAGCAACAACAGGAACGGGAGAGTGGGGGGGGGGGGGGGGACATATTTGGCCTAATTAGTTATAACATTATTGTACGGGATCTACAACTAAGAAAGGACGCCGGCATTAACCGCTTATCGGTGATTATTGAAACAAAGAGATATTTGCCGAAATAAATCGCTGGAAATTTTTGAGTTTCTAGGTTGGCCGCTAGAGTTCATAAATACTACAACAAAACAAGAAAATACGTTTCCTCATTAAATTTCCGCAAGTTCAAAATATTTTATTCATTTACGTATTAACTGTTCAAAATGTTGGACATTATTTGACCAGCCCCTCGCTGGGTATGCCATTGTGTATGGGTATGTATAGATTGATCGTTCGTTAAAAATGAAATGAGGTTACCAAAAATTTGCATGGGCATTAAAAATGCATACAATTTTCTGATTTATTGAGGATCGGCGATCAAATAAACTTAAGCACTTTGTGATATGATATTTAGATGCGCATTTAAGTTGTATATTAAATAGTAACTTAATGTATTTTCAGTTGCGATTGTAGAAAAGTTAAGACAGGAATGTGAAATTCGTTCTACTCCATTTAGGTGAAAAGTAGCCAAAGTATCGATTTTAAACCATTTATAGCTGTGAAACTACTAACTCTAGAGGTATAACATCATACATAAAATGTGTAGAATTTTAAGTAGAATCCAAAAATGCAATAATATACCATATTCCATTTAAATAATGTAACTTTTTATAGGCGTTTGCTTATGGACCACCCTGTATAATATTTTAGTTACTAATGAAAAAATTAAAATGATTACCTACAAGTCGATAAAAAAACTATCTCTATCTTTAAAAATAACCAAGTAGTCCCTTTATAATAAATAACCCTGTAGCGGAATACTAGTTGTTCATAACCGTAAGAAATTTGATTAACAAATGGTGTTCGTTTTGAGACTCGTTTTCATTTTTTATGGTTATTCTCAGGAGTGGGCTGTTTCACTAATTAACAGTATTTTTTTTTTGTGGGCGCCAGAGTTCCTAGAGATAATGCGAACTGAATATGAATACTTAATATAAATAAATATAAATGTCAGAAATTTGTCCTCACAATTCGCAACGTCTCACAGACTTCTATCCTGCGGCAAATTAAAGAGGCAAATTCTAAAACAATCAGTATATTAATTATATAATTAAATGAGAATACAAATATGATTTATGAGTTTTTAAACTGATTTAATAATAAAAATTAATATTAATGTGAAAAAATTTAAAAGAAATAATATGAAATGTTACAATACAAGATTGGTGTTTACAATATATTTATCTTCTGATTGGCTAATACTTAGCTTCGTCCAATTATTCTGTAACCATCCGATCATATTGGGACCACTACGGGAACCGTTTCTGCCTATTCCCAAGTTAGTATCTATTGGGTTTATCGAGGACTTATTTGGTTAACGAAGTATTGGTTCCCTCAGAGTGGTTCAGTACAGCAAGTGGACGAACACCTAATGCTTGACAAGCAAGATGTTTTCTTCACCAATCCAGGGGTGATACATGAAATAGGAAATAAACTAGTCTTAGACCAATGTATATCGCTAATTAAATAATATGCAAGGAAATATCATATGAACATCAGTGACAATGTTAAACATATGGGGAAGCAATCTAAAAATTAGAAATTTACTGGTAAAAGCAGATATAATCAGAAACTTAAATTACTGTGTTACGTTGAGCAGACAATGAGCAAAAATTATAAATAATTACTGTTACTCAAGATTTACTTTTCTTTACTTTAAATTATAAAATTCAAAAGAAAATGATGATTAAAATATTAAATTCAAAAGAAAATAATGGAATGACATTCAAATTCAGTGACTCTCGGTAAAATTTAAATAAAAGGTAATTTTAAATTTGATAATAAATAGATAAATAGAGGTACAACCTCTAACAATGAGTCTTATGACTCAAAATAAGTAAGTACTATTAATTTTACTTAGGTCCTTGGCACATAAACGAAAACTGAGCACAATTGCGCCTCAATTTAATTAAAGATCAAAATAATATAATTACTACCTCGCATCCGAGATAGAAATTTAGATAAAAGATAAACCAGATAAATTTACATACGTGAGATTAACCTCTCATAAATTCAAAATAATGTCGGTACATCAGGATTGAGACTAGACAGGGTGAATGCTTATGCTTGATGTAACAAATAAATTGAGAATTTAATTAAATGAACCTGAAAAGAAAAAAAGGTGAAAACCAGCAATACTAAGTGGGAAAATTCGGAGAAATTCTACTGAAAACTCAATTTACTACTTTTGCGGGAATATATAGAATTTACCCTGAGAATTAATCCAAATAATACTGTTCAATTTAAATGAAAATACGTAAAAAATGTGCGTGACCCTTGAACGATAAAATAATTAAGATCTCCCTAAATTTGGACTAAGCTTCTTTCAGTTTACATGAATTTGATTAATGAGAACCGCAAATATTTACCAATAAATCGGTAATATTACCCAAAAGGTCACGCCAATATTTAAAAATATTGGAGATGTAAGCTAATTAAAACTGGAATATAAAAATGCTAAATTCTTGCCTCAGTCAAATAATACTAAGTGAATCATAAACAAATGTATCTAAAAGTGAAAGAATTAGTTTAAAATATTGCAAGATGAATTAATTATTTCAAGATTAATAAATCAGCACTCACCCGATAAATGTCTCAACACAAGATGATCATCTCGTATTCAAAATTCAAGGCGTTGGACAAAATTATTTTTGCCGATGTTTTATTGGCTAATTTATAACATGTGACCAATACTAGAAACCGCGAAGCAGAAATTCATAAAAATACTCCATATTAAATATAGTAATCTATAATAAAATAAATTCACGAATTGTAGGTACTAACTCGAGTACTACTAGCACTCTTAAATCGATATCCACATGAAATAAATCTATTCGTCAATAGATGCCACAGCGACCTTAATATTAAATATTGAAAATTAATTTCAAATTGAATGTAAAAATTTAGTGTAGCGGAATGAGCATCTATTCCGTTACAACCCTGTACATACATTACCTCTGTAATATACCCAGATATTTTATTACCCTTAAACCAGTATAAAAGTTAATAAAAATAATAGCTATAGGCATTGAAATGATGAAATTTATGCAAGAGAATCTTTCACTTATTTATTTATATGTCGATTTTGAAGTATTTACTTGCTTAATAGGGAATCTAAAATTTAAAAAAGATGCAAATCTATTACAATTTAAATGAAGCGATCGTCACCTGATTCCAGTTTCTTCTCTTTCTCTTATTAGTTGGACCTGTCACGCGCTATAGCTCTCCTATGCTATGTTGTCACAGCTGCTCGTTGCAGAAAATAGGACGTCCATTCGTAGTAATATAAAGTTAGTTAATGTGCCCTACTCTTTGAAGGAGGATCCTTCTAACACATTCGAGAATCGGCTCCCTAGCATCAAAAATACCTTCATATATTAATTACTTAGAATTGTTGTGTGTTTTCAAAGTGGCAACAACAACTCTTAAATTAATCGGGAACAAAATACAAAAATTTACCTGTCGTCAAAAAAGAACGTTTTTAAAATCATTCTTACTTTTTATTAACTAAAGAACAAAGCTTCTTCGCATTAAAACTGTAAAATGACAGCGCCATTTATTGCTTTATTTGAAAACAGGAAATGCCGAAGCCGGAACTAACTTTCCCCCGTCGCACAATGATTCAAAGGGCATCATTGTTATACTTTTTGCAGGATGAAAAGGGGGCGTTGGGGTTATCGACCGTCTCCGCAACGTTCCAGACCCCGAATGATCGTAATAATTTCATCAAGTGGCGCCAGACAGTCGGATGCTGAGAGTGACTGGGAGGGTGAGTCAAGCCTGGATGTTGAGAAAGTGGCGTAGAAGAAAGATTTTTATTAAAACACTGTCCAGAAATTAATTTTTTCATTTTAATTTGAATACGTTCAAACTCCCCAATATGTCGCATGTATTTGATTACTATATTTGCAAATGCAACAATCGTGCGAACATTGATATTAGATTTGCGAGGTTTCGATTCGCAATCCAATTAGTGTTAATGAGCTGGTTTTCCAAAATTTTGGTTCCTTCGGTGGTCAAAAATTAACCATGTTCTATTGACACTAGGTAATCATATCCTTCGTATATTAACCAGTCATATGGCTCAGGCATAAGATTGGGTTATTGTTTTCAGAAAATGATGTAAAAAAATGAATTGATATTTGGAAGAAAAAACATTTTCATTGGAAAAAAAATGTTAAGTCTACTGTCTACGAAAGATAGCAAAAACCTGATAACCCTCTTCTTGAAAATCAAGATATTTATGAAAAAGCTGTTATTAATGAGAGTGATAGCGATGTAGAAGAAAAGGTAACAGAAGTAGAAGACCTACATTAATGTATATGAGAACAGCATTTAAAAATAGATATAATGTTGACATGTTTAGTTTATTTTGATAATGAAAATATGGCTCCTTCCAATATCAAGTACAAAATTCTTTTGTGAGTACAAATATAAAATAGTTCAAAACAAGCAAAAAATATAAATTTATTTAGAATCAATTTTGATGTGGTATTTCTTGCATCTTACAGGCATATCTGGGCAACCACCGTATTGTCTCTTCTTACTCTTTTTCATGCTTCATCTCGTCTAAAGTTTTTTTTCATAGGAATGTAACCTTTTTTCTGCTGAAAGAAGCAGGTAAAATTTTTCTTTTATTGCAAGTTCTTCAATGTTACTTTGAGAAAAAAGGTCACAAATTCGCTCTCTGAACTTGGATATGGAAACCTTTTTATTTGTCGCCTCTTCATAAATAATATGATCATTTACAACGGCTGTACACGTAATTAACTTAAAGGCTACTTTTCTGTGCCATTTCATGCCTTTTCTTAATGCCATATTATATGAGGATATCTGGTCAGATACATCAATGCCGCCTTTGTCATTATTGTAATCTATAATTGATTTGGGTTTCATATTCTTTTTCCCAGTCTGCATTTCTAGATTTTTGCTTGGTCCTGGTGGTTGATCGTCTACGACTTTTATTTTTCTTATTATCTCTTGCTGAGATGGCCATGATGTGGCCGCCAACGAATTATAAATAGCTCGCGTGAGCAAGTTTCAATTTCAAAGCCAGCCTGTGACTTTGAATCGTTAATTTTGCCCAACTGTTAAAAAGGTTGGGGAGCCTTGTAGCTAAAGTAATACTTATATAAAAATTGTCTGTATATAAAGTCTGACCTTCAACTAGAAGTCCTTCACAAAAATACATGATAACTCTCTCTCTCCTAAACCAGTTTAAGCATTTCGGTCACCGGATTTTTTCGAATAAATCTGTATTTTGCACGTGAAACCCTTTGGATGCAAATTTTGAAGGGATTTTTTTCCCAAATATATATTGCTTGAACAGTAATCTTTCCCTCCATAGAACCATTGTTTCATTAATGACCATATCACTTGGAAAATTGTTTTCCACAACAAAAGGAAGTGGTCTTATTTTTGCCTGTCTATCATATTTTTCAGCCTGGCTATTGCTACTAAAATGTTACATCCTAAGAATTATCTCAAACCTATTGCGAGACCTGGTTTTTGATACCCTATTTTTATACAAAGGATCTGTTGACCAATATTTTACCAGGATTGACCGTTTGCAAAGACCAATCCATATTGTAATACCAAAAAATCTCCATATTTCTTCTCTGTCCATTTACTCATTCATGAACTTTTTTTTATGGCAGTGGCACACACACTATAGGAAATACTATGGCGCTCGATGATCGGTGTGTGTGCGAAGATGTTGATTGACATGGTTTTTGAACAGTTGTAGTTTGTAATTAGGGGGAAACAGATGTCCTGGTAGTGAGTTCCGCAGTGATGCAGTGCTCCAGACAAAGGAGTTCTTGTAAAGCGATGTTCTAGGTGTTTCCAATTGTACGACGAACTAGTGCGCTCTTGCCGTCTGCCGTGACCGTCTGACGGGCGCTGCCAGGGGCGGGATGAGGCGGGCCAAATCCTGGGAACATCTGCCGTGAAAGTATCTGTAAAACAGTGACATCTCGGCCACATGTCTACGGTGTTTCAGACTATCCAGATTTCGGGTCAACTCCGGGTTGCCGACGAGCCGCACAGCTCTCTTTTGAATGGAATCCAGCAGCTTTCAGATGTGCTTTGGTGCGGCACTCCAGATGTGTGAGCAATGTTCTAAGCTCGGTCTTATTTGCGTTTTATAGAGTAAAATCAACTGCTGCGGTGTATACAGTTTTTGTTGCGAAATAGCGCACCAAGCTTCTGGAAGGCTGATATTGCAATGTTAGCTACGTGGTCATGCAAGGACATATTGCTGCTGACCGAGACACCCAGTAGTCCGATTGACGAGGATGAAGGATCCTGCCATAATGTTGTCAGGGTGCGCCGTATTGGCCTCTTGATAGCCGTGGCTGCTTGGATCTTTGCTGCATTGAACTGGAACAAATATCCGTCGCCCCAAGTTTGAACTTTCTCCAGGCCTTGATTAATTGCTGAAATCTGCTTCTGCCTGCGCTGATAAGTCTCAGTCGCTGGTAAAGGTTTTTCTAGTCTCAATTGGGATACTAGGGTACTGTCATCTGCAAAAATGTAAACAGGATTATTCGTTTCAGTCAGCGGGTCATTAATATAGATGAGGAACACAGTTGGTGAAAGTATTGCGCCTTAAGGCACGACCGCGTTAATGGTGAATGTGGCTGAGATAAGTGCATCAACTGCAACGTGCAGAGATCGGTTCTTAAGGAAACTGGCAAGCTAGATGCAGAGAGAAGCTGACAATCCGAAGGACGGCAGTTTGTTGAGCAATTCGTCATGCCAAATTCTGTCGAATGCCTTCGAAATATCCAACACAATAGCTCGAGATTCTCCGTAGTTCTCAATTCCCCTACTCCATATATGAGTGACATAGGCCAATATATCTACTGTCGATCTATCTTTGCGAACGCCGTTTTGATTATCCCTGATTATTCTGTTGTTCTCGAGGTATATGAGTAGTTGCTAATTGACTACACGTTCCATCGAGAGCAAGGCAATTGGGCAATAGTTTGAGGGCGTGTTTTTCTTTTGCCTTTTTTGGTGCACTCGAGCGACTTTCCAAGAAGATGGTAATACAGAGAAAAAAGTCTAGAAAAAACGGATGTTAGTTCGTTGGCGCTGTTCTTTAACACAATGGCAGGTATTTCATCCGGTCCTGATGCCCTTTACGTATCTAGTTATTTAAAGATATTACGAATATTACGGTGATGAAACTTGACTTCTGCCATGGTAGTGTTGATGTTCGATATGGTGGGAAGAGCCTTGCCTTGGGGGACGTCTAAGGTAGAGTGCGATGAAAACATTTTGGTGAGCGTGTTTGCTTTTTCCTTGGCTGTAGTCGCCGTGATACCACGTTCGTCTGTCAAAGGTGGCAGAGACGTTTTTGTAAAGTTATTACTTACTTCTTTTGCTACCGACCAGAAATTCGTGGAGCCACTGGGGCATTGCAAAAGATTATCCCTGATTCTTTGATTGTGTTTGTCCTTAGTTTCTTCGATCACACGTTTGCATTCGTTTCTCGCTTCGACAAAATAATTGCGATTTTCAGCGGGCTGATTTTGCTGCCAGTACTTGTACGCTTGCTCTTTCCTACCTACAGCTCTTTTGCATCTTCCGTCGAACAAGGGCTTTCCTTTTGACGGTAGCTTAAAGGAATTTGGGATGCATGCTTCCATTTCTGAGATTACTTGCGTAATCTCTTCGCCGCAGACTGACGGGTCATCAGTACCAAAGCAGACGTCGAACCAAGGAAAATCTAGGTAGACTTCCCTTAGATCGTCTCAGTCTGCAAAATTGTAATGCCAGATTTTGCGAGGCAATGGTGGATCATTCTATAGAAGTGGCAATTCACAAACCGTTGTAATAGGTGTGTGGTCGGAAGTACCTAATAGCGGACCAACTGTAATTATTGTGAACTAGTCAGGATTGGTGGTTAGAAAAAATCCAGGAGGCGGCGAATTCGCCTCTCACTGAGATTCGAGTTGGTTCGTCTACAAGTTGAGTAGGCCCGCAGCTGATGACAAATGCTTCACTACCCTCTTGTCGGTATTGTTGTGATGGTGTTGTGGGCATTGATATCTCCCAGAACCATGATCTCTGAATTGGGATGATCGACCTGTAGTGAGGCAAAAGTGGTAGCTAGTGTTGTGAAGAGCCTCGGTAGGCTCTATCGATGGGAGGGCGATAGAGATAGCAACTTCGACTGATATTAAGCTCGCTTCTAATCACGCTTTCTAGATACCGGATTCTTTCAGTGACAATCAATTGGAACACTCCCTCGTTCATAAACGCCTGAAATGCTTCACAAGGAATTTTGCAGGATTTAAATTAGTCTGCGGACCTTCATTTCCAGTAAGCAGCAGCTATTTTTGTTTGACAGCATATAGTCCCCACTGAGATTTCTCTGCTTCAGTAGCCTTGCTCTCCTCTGACTCTATTTTTGCATATGCTGGCTCACTTTATCGTCGATACTTTCTTTCTCATTGGTATCATTGCCTTCATTGCTGTCACTTTCCCCAAATGGAATATCCTCTGGCTTTGAATCAGTAGCAATAGGAGCTTCTTCTTTCTCGCCAGAGTCCATATAAGCAAGCTCTTCAAGTTCTTTCTCCGATAGGGCCGTTTTATTATTTATCTAACGTGACCCTGAAACAAAATTGATACTAGCAGGAGCTATGTCAGCCTTTTGTCTAACGCGAAACTCTATTACAAGCAATGATTTATACTGCCCAAATATATCGAGCAATATTTAAATAGTTCTCCTTGTTGAACAATAGTAAGCAGTAAAGGCAAAAACCTGCACATTACACATATTTTTCCAAATTATTACGTTTTTAGATCCTTTCGAAATATAGGTTAGAATTTTTTTATTTAATATATTATATTTTATTTTTTTTTTTTAAATTATGTATATAACTGAAGCTGAATTATATGGTTTACAAATATTCACAATACTTAAATATATTTTATAGAGACCCAATTTCACTTACATAATAGTAAATTCTTGCATAACACAAATGACTGACGTGGCTTAATTGAATTGTAATTGTTAAAGTCACGTCAGTCATTTATGATGATGATGGCGCTAACCGGAACGGGCCACTAATAGGTGGATAGCAGTCGTTTATGAGTGACGCTGCAGGGTATTAATCGATATATATATTTTAAGGGTACCTATGTTTATCTATAGGCTATGCAAGTGAAATGAGCATATCAAACTAAACTAATCGGTGTTAACACATACCACGTACTGTAGACTAATCAAAACTTAGGAGCATATTAAAATTTTGCTTAAACTAATCAAATGGGATTCAGGATTAAATGGAACCTAAAAACGTAAAAATGTACATAATATCCCCTCTGTAATAAGAAAGTTGATGTTGTAACGTTTGGGCCAGCCCCGGTAGTACCCGCGTTTCAGTACATGGTATGATCGTGGGTTTGGGTATTTGCGCCGGCATTTTGGAAGGTCTAAAAATCTTTGCGACGACTCGGGGGCTCGCGAAATCGTTTTAGCTGGAAACGCTTCTGGCTCTCTCTCTTTCCACTTTTAAAGGCCGGGTGAGGAAGTCGATGTGACTAAGTTTGTTCTCGCCAACGTAGTTTGGGCGGATGTGTTCGACTGACCTCTAAATTTTCCGTTTTGGGTTTGGCAAAAATCATTGTATTGCTTGCAGTGTTTTAAAGTACGGAAGTCTCGTATAGAGGATTTATTTCTATTCGTAACGGCATTATCTAGTATGGAGACAGCCAGTTAGCTTGGCTTGTGTTTTTTTGGTGCGCTCTGGGTTTTACAGAGGGCCGCACCCCCTTGGCCAAAGTTCTGGCTAGGAGTTAGCGCCTCAACATTTAGGGGTACCTGCCCGCTGTGTAAGGCCAAGTTCTTCCAGAGCAACCGGATTGTTTTGGCATTAGGACAATAGCGAAGCAGTGCTAAGTTAAGTAACCAAATAGTATAGGGTTATCGGTGTTGTCTTGTCTCCTGATGTTGTGGGAAAATGTGTATTGCGCTCCTTATTTTTATGATTAGTTTAGAGCGCACTATTTGTTATCTTTAGCGGACGTGCGCGCATCGTCGAGTCCTGTTAAGTTCGATCCCTCCCCCTTTGTGATCCAGTCGGAGCTAAGCTCGATCAGTTAGTTTTATTCTTTGGCGGACTCAACCGCCTGTTTTTTCCCCTTTTCTCCTATCAGTTTTTTCTTATTGTTTTAGGATTAAAGTGTTTAATTGATTTCGCAGTGTTTCATTTTGCATATGCTGGCTCACTTTATCGTCGATACTTTCTTTCTCATTGGTATCATTGCCTTCATTGCTGTCGGTTTCCCCTAATGGAATATCCTCTGGCTTTGGATCAGTAGCAATAGGAGTTTCTTCTTTCTCGCCAGAGTCAATATAAGCAAGCTCTTCAAGTTCTTTCTCCGATAGGGCCGTTTTATTATTTATCTAACGTGACCTTGAAACAAAATTGATACTAGCAGGAGCTATGTCAGCCTTTTGTCTAACGCGAAACTCTATTACAAGCTATGAGTTATACTGCCCAAAAATATCGAGCAATATTTAAATAGTTCTCCTTGTTGAACAATAGTAAGCAGTAAAGGCAAAAACCTGCACATTACACATATTTTTCCAAATTATTACGTTTTTAGATCCTTTCGAAATATAGGTTAGAATTTTTTTATTTAATATATTATATTTAAAATTTTTTTTTTAAATTATGTATATAACTGAAGCTGAATTATATGGTTTACAAATATTCACAATACTTAAATATATTTTATAGAGACCCAATTTCACTTACATAATAGTAAATTCTTGCATAACACAAATGACTGACGTGGCTTAATCGAATTGTAATTGTTAAAGTCAGGTCAGTCATTTATGATGGTGATGGCGCTAACCGGAACGGGCTACTAATAGGTGGATAGTAGTCGTTTATGAGTAGGCGCTGCAGGGTATTAATCGATATATATATATATTTTAAGGGTACCTATGTTTATCTATAGGCGATGCAAGTGAAATGAGCATATCAAACTAAACTAATCGGCGTTAACACATACCACGTACTGTAGACTAATCAAAACTTAGGAGCATATTAAAATTTTGCTTAAACTAATCAAATGGGATTCAGGATTAAATGGAACCTAAAAACGTAAAAATGTACATAATATCCCATATGTAATAAGAAAGTTGATGTTGTAACGTTCAGATTTAGATCATAATACTTGTCGTTAAGTTTGGGCCAGCCCCGGTAGTACCCGCGTTTCAGTACATGGTACGATCGTGGGTTTGGGTATTTGCGCCGGCATTTTGGAATTTCTAAGAATCTTTGCACGACTCGGGGGTTCGCGAAATCGTTTTAGCTGGGAACGCTTCTGGCTCTCTCTCTCTCTCTCTTTCCACTTTTAAAGGCTGGATGAGGTAGTCGATGTGACTAAGTTTGTTCTCGCCAACGTAGTTAGGGCGGATGTGTTCGACTGACCTCTAAATTTTCCGTTTTGGGTTTGGAAAAATCATTGTATTGCCTGCAGTGTTTTAAAGTACGGAAGTCTCGTATAGAGGATTTATTTCTATTCGTAACGGCATTATATAGTGTGGAGACAGCCAGTTAGCTTGGCTTGTGTTTTTTTGGTGCGCTCTGGGTTTTACAGAGGGCCGCACCCCCTTGGCCAAAGTTCTGGCTAGGAGTTAGCACCTCAACACTTGAGAGAGCTCAACATTTAGGGGTACCTGCCCGCTGTGTAGGGCCTAGTTCTTCCGGAGCAACCGGATTGTTTTGGCGTTAGGACAATAGCGAAGCAGTGCTAAGTTAAGTAACCAAATAGTATAGAGTTATCGGTGTTGTGTTGTTTCCTGATGTTGTGGGAAAATGTATATTGCGCTCCTTATTTTTATTAGTTTAGAGCGCGCTATTTGTTATCTTTAGCGGACGTGTGCGCACCGTCGAGTCCTGTTAAGTTCGATTCCTCCCTCTTTGGGATCCAGTCGGAGCTAAGCTCGATCAGTTAGTTTTATTATTTGACGGACTCAACCGCCTGTTTTTTCCCCTTTTCTCCTATCAGTTTGTTCTTATTGTTTTAGGATTAAAGTGTTTAATTGATTTCGCAGTGTTTCATTTAGCTTAACATTTAGTGAGCGCATAGACATTCTTTTTCAGATAAGTTAAGTTTTTTTGGCGAGTATCGAGCACTAGGGTTTTGTAGCAAATTCCGGGAACAACGCGGGAAGACTTCGGTCCGTCTCGAAGCTGGTGGCGCCCAAAGGACTTCACGAAGAGGCCGTGGCTAATTGCACGCATACCACACAATTTGCTGCAGGACTCTATGTCTTGATTTTCCCCGTGTCTATTCCAGTGAAGGAGATCTGATCGGATTCGGGTAGGTGGTTTTATACTAATTCTTGGTGGAACTCATCATAGCTCCACAAACTATTTAACAACGTACAATTTAATTCATCATTTCTTCTAACTTTTCAAAATAAAAAAAAATAAAAAAACAGAAAAGCGCGTGGCAATGTCTGTCCATGGAAAACCTAATATTCTGTACATATTTCAGTAATAAAAATGAAAAATGTAAGTAAAACTGAAAAACTTTTCTATTTAACTTTTTTCTATCGTCTCTTAGATATGGATATAGATAAGTTTATTTCGGACACCCTGTACAATACAGTGTATAGGATGAGATTCCTCTTTAATAATACTGTTCTAATTAGACTCACTTTAACTGAAAAAATCTGAGGCCTCAACTTAATACAGTCAGTAATCAGTCAGTTGTGTGCCAGTTCTAATACTGAGTAGTTACTATGATCGGTGATCAAAAAGTCCACCTGAAAGCGGTCGTTTATATTTACGAAAGTAGGCCTTTTTTTAATAAAGTTAATAATTTTTGTATACCAAGTTTGAAAAAGTCATTAATTTTATCGTTTTCGATCAAAATTTTGATTTACCTTGCTTTAAAATATATTAATTTTTAAACGAATCAAGAGCAAAATAAACTGTAAAATTAAATCAAATATTCGGAAAAGCTTTTATCTGCGCGCTACTGTTCTCACTATTAACGGCAATTCACGAAAGTGCATCCCATACAACGCGTAAGCCAGGCAACGCGTAAAAGTGTTTGTAAATAATTTTTGTGGGAGATGAAGCCGTTAAAATCCGACGGAGAGGCGCCGATACGATTTGTATGAATCATATTTAGGTGTTTTCTGACTATTCTATAGCCATGGTAACCCCATCATATTATGATAATTTTTTCAGCGTAGTTAAGTATACTTAATAGGGTTATTTCGTTAATATTACTGATAATAAATTCAAACCAAAATTGAACAATCAATATATCCATCTCAAATTGCAACGAAGCACAATGGAAGTCCTATTTAAGTGATTTAAATTAAACTTGAGTTTTATACTTAGTTTCCTCAGCTTTTAGACACCCACTCCTGGACATTGACATCTTCTAGGTCCTATTAATATAAACTATGAGTTTTCATCGAGCAAACGCATTTGGGAACTACATTTTTGTATATATTTGAGCTTTAGAATTCCACAATTTTTGTCCATATTTTATTTCCTCGCCTAGAAATATGACCAACCTTGCTCCACTTGGTTTTTAATGTTCACACTATTCCCAGTATGTCTCAAGCTCGATAATACAGGGTGTTTTTTAAAAGAGTGCCAATACTAAAGTTGGGTGATTTTAAGAAAAAAAGTTAATATTAACATATGTCCTAAAGCTCTTAATTTTTTAGCTACAGGATGATAATTTTTTTTTTAAAATATAACTTTTTTTATCATAATTATTGTATCACTCTTAGATATTTTTATGAAATTTTGTACACACTTTTTAATCATTAAGGAGCATTTTTTGACTTAAAAGATTTTTTGAAATTTTTTCCAGTGACGTCCGTACATGGATTCAACTGAATACTTTTAAAGAAAGAAATGGTGCGCCACTGATTTTTCTAAAAACCAAACTTATTTTGAAAATCCTCATTTATTTTGGAGCCAATTTGGTCCATACACTTACTTTCGTACGATGCACCGTTTTCGCGTAAAAAAATAAAAACCAAAAATTTTTTTAAAAATTTCTATTCTAAAAATCGCGATTCATTTAGTAAAACGATAAATTCAAAATCTTAAATCTAAAGCGAAATGACAAGAGAAGAAAAGCAAAATAAAGAATCTACATTATTTACAGTAGTTGCTGGAAGTGTTCTCCACCCACACGTATGCAAGCATCTACTCTCCTTCGCATAGACTGACGCACATTTTCTAAGATCCCTGGGGTGTTTCTTATGGTTTGGCAGCATACTATTATACGATTTCGTAACTCTTCTTCGGTTTAAATCGGCACTGCGTACATTAAGCTTTTCAGATGCCCCAGAAAAAATAGTCTAAACTAATAAGGTCAGGGGATCTAGGCGGCCATGATTGCGTTCCTCCGCGACCTATCCACCGATTGCGATAGGTTTGGTTTAAAAATTTACGCACTCGTAAGCTAAAATGTGGAGGCGCACCATCGTGCATTAGCCACATCTGGCTTCTTATTAAGATTGGAAGTTTTTCCAGCATTGGTGGCAGATCTTCTTCAAGAAAGTGTAGTCTGCAGTGTGCAGTCTTCTTGGGAGAAGTTTGAGTTGAGTATTGAGTTTCGTGAAAAATTATCTTCATCGGTAAAAAGAATGTGCCTTCCAAATAACGGATTTTCCAGCAGGTTTTGAAGAAACCACTCACGGAAATTAATGCGCAACGGGAAATCTCTCGGGAGTAATGCCTAGATTCTTTGAATGTGATATGGGCATAATAAATTTTCGACGAGAATTTTCCAAACAAGAAAATGTAAATTATTAAATTAGTATTTTGATTATTATTGCATGTGTTGATTTTAAATTTGTAATATGTGATCAAATGCTCTTATGTGATTTGTACTATTTTATATAAATTTATTTATTTATGGAAATTATATTTTTAAACATACCTAAAATTGTAGTCTTGAAGCTGAATAGTAGTTATAATAATTTTTTGTCTCTACATTGTAGTTTTATGTCTTAACATACGTATGTGCTTCATGGTTCTTATTTTCTACGTTTTTTTTGTCAGCTATTGGGTTAAGATTTATTATATTTTGTAAACTTAAAGATAAATAAATGTATATATTATTATTATTATTATAAATGTTGCCGCGATTTTTCTCGTGCTAGTTTCGGGATTCTCCTCAATTTCGTGTAGAATTCCTTCTTCAAGTTCTGGTGTTCTTACTGTTTGATGGACTCCTTTAGCCGAGCCTTTAGCACTGTGGCCTATTTTTAAAGTTCCAGTCTCGTGAAGACGTCTATTAATCCTAGAAAATATTCTCGGATCGGATAGTACGCGATTTGGATAGCGCTCTTGCTATACCCGCCTGGCTTCGTATATATTTCCGTCTGCAAGTCCATAAGTAAAATGCATGTCAGTTAATTTACTGTTTTTAAAATTTACCATTTTTTATCAGATTTTACGACTTACTCTAATAATAATTATTTAATAATGAAAAATCAATGACAACCCTATTGGTTTTATGAAAAGATACGTCAAAATTTATGAAGCTTTACCCCGCCTACTAATTTTATCTAATATTATTCCATTTGCTTTAAGAGGGCATTTAATATGCTTACCGTTTTTTTCTATTCAAACATACAATATCATGCCTACGTGAACATCATTGGTGAAAGTAGAAAATAAATTGTTGTCCTAAAAAAAGTGTTTCCACTCGTGGTGGGTGCCTACCAAATTTCAACAAAATATCGAAAGCACTTTCAATGAACCAAAGAAAAAAAATTGTTTTTTTTGTTTTCATTTTTTTACGCGCAAACGGTGTATCGTACGAAAGTAAGTCCATGGATCAAATTTACTCTAAAATAAACGAGTATTTTAAAAATAAGTTTGGTTTATAGAAAATCAGTGGCGTACCATTTTTTCTTTACATACGTCTCTGGTAAAAATTAAAAAAAAAATTAAGTCAAAAGAAGCTCCTTAATCATTAAAAGGTGTGTTCAAAATTTCATAAAAATATCTAAGAGTGATAATATTTTTTATAAAAAAGTTATATAGTTTTAAAATTTTAACATCCTGTAGCTCAAAAATGAACAGCTTTAGGACATATGTTAATATGAACTTTTTTTCTTAAAATCACCCAAGGATTCGCAACCTTAAGTATCGGCACTCAATTAAAAAACACCCTGTATAACAACGGCTTTTATTAGATTGGCTTTGGTTAACTTTTGTTAGCTTGCCATTTGGTTAGTTCATGCCAAATTTTGATTAGCTTTCATTGAAAAATGTGAGCTAGCTCTGATTAGTTCCGATTAGCATCTTTGTTTGCATAAACACGCCACAACTAAAATTATAGTTCACTTTTTCGAGCATTTTCGTAAGAATTATTTGAGCTTATAACTTCAAATCATTGCAGTTCAAACTTTTTGGCATTAGAAACTTTGTTCTCGAAATTCCTGCTATTTCAATATTTGCGTTTGCAAACTTTTTTCTACGTAATTGACCCTTGCTAAGCAGTTCCTTTCGCTATGTTAGCATTAGGCTGATGTAGGAAATACCGTTTTTTTTATCCAGTTCGCAACAAATAGAATTACCATAAGTATATTTCTATTATTTTAACCCCTACCTTTTGATTAATTTAACTTGTAACTGTAACTGAATTACTTCAGGCTCCATTTAATTTTAACTTGACTTCTAGTTATTATTTTTTTTTCTATTAGTAGTTATTATAGCTGAACCATGATTTATGTGTAACTTCATTGATTTTATTTTTCGTTCAATTTATTGATAAAGTATTGATTTTGAATTAGTTTGGCTTGATAATAGAATTATTCTGACTACCTTTGGTTTTTTATTATTCTGTTCAACTTTCTTTGGACATTTTTGAGACACAACTCTCTGTTTCATTAAGTACTTATTTTATTAGTGAATATTAATTTAAGTTGCTCATTGTTCTTTTGTTGTACGAAGTTTAAACCAAATTAGCTCCACCTTCCGACTTAGCAACTTTCTAACTTACCGTCGTCTTTAAGTCAGTGGCGCCTTATATAAATAACCCACCCCTACTTTCCGATATATCCACAATAGGATCTAATCTATACAATTCGTAGACAGATCGTTCTGGCCTACGTACTCGTAAAAGTAAATTTTCTTAATTATTTAATTTTAATTTTGGATTTTAACTTAACTCTCCCCACTCTCAGTTTCCTCTAAATCTGGAGTGAAGGTATAGCGCCTAAAGATTTAAATCAATAAAAGCATTACAACCAGGATTTTTTAACATAGCTGTGATTAATGAAGTCCTAGTCGTTCTATGGATGATATCTAGAAAAACTCGTTAAATAAATCAGCAGAGAAGCTCTTGACCAGATGACAGGAAATAAAATTATCTCGCGAGGACATATTATTTAAAAGTTTCATACTCTCCCAGAAGCTTCGCGCCGATCAGTCCTAAATGCTAATTGAAGATATGCCTTTTTTTCAGCTTTTATGGTGAGTCCTCATGTGCGTAAATTTACGCCAGCGTAACCGCGTTCTGCGATCTGATTGGTTATAGCAGGGCACGTGGTATACGCGGCGCCATGTTTTTTGCGCTGTCGGAAAAGTTGGATTTTGTTCAACTTTTCAGCGTAAAAGCTGACAGCGGCTGTCATTTTCAGGATTCGGGTTTGTTTTGCCTGAACTGATTTGTCTAAATATGTTATATTATTACCTATGCATCTGATGATAAATTACAGAAGTGTTTTAGTTGATTAATTTGTACTAGTTTTTGTTGCCTTCTCATCTATAAGGGAACTATGGACGGGATAAATAATTATTAATATAACTAGGTATTTATCCTTTCATGTTCTAATTTTTCGTACATTACGTAAATCTGGTTAATTTTTTGCCGATATGCGTTTTTATCGGCAAGAGAACATCTAAGCTTAACAACTAATGTCCCTATTGTATAGAATAGAGAAGTAATTCATTATCCATATTTGCCATTGTTACTTTTTGGTTATGTTTATCATAATATGTTGACATGACTCCAAAACGCTTACGCTTAACATTCTTACATTAGGACGTTACGTTAAAGGCGGAAACATACTTAGCTGATGCGACCCGACGCAACGCTACGCTACGCTACT
This sequence comes from Pissodes strobi, assembly GCA_016904865.1. Classification (NCBI taxonomy): domain Eukaryota; kingdom Metazoa; phylum Arthropoda; class Insecta; order Coleoptera; family Curculionidae; genus Pissodes; species Pissodes strobi. The sequence continues at coordinate 19,634 of MU189048.1, read as the reverse complement.
CGACGTTTCTGGAATAAAATAGTAACATACTTTATATGTACTTTCGTATGAAAAAGAATCAGTTTGATCATTTTCATAACATATTAGAGAACAGAATTTAAAAAATGGCACCTGCTGAATTTTTCGAGCTATTTCTGCGCATGATTCTTGTCTCATAGTTTGATCTCAATAAAATTGAGTTTTTAAGTCATATAAACAAAGGGATGATCAATTATTAATAATTCCATTTTAAAATTGTAATGTAAAATTAAAAACGCAAGAACAACAACCTGTTAAAGTGTTCACACATGCCTGATGCAATAAGATCTAGCCTGACCGATTCGACGCAACGCGACGAAAATCTAAACGTAGGGGATCTCCATGGCGTTGCGTCGCGTCGCGCTGCATCGCATCACATCGCGTCGGGTAAGTGTGTTCCAAACCTCTATATTCTTACGAGAAATACGGTGTTGGATCTGCCTTGCATAGTGTAGCGTAGCGTTGCGTCGGGCCGCGTCAACTAAGTATGTTTCTGCCTTAAAACGCGCGTAAAATACGTTACGCCGACGATACGCACATGAGGACCCACCATTATTCGTCAAATTTCTAAATTCTTTTAATACTTCGATAGGGCTTTATATCGTGGCTTCGTCATAACTTTTATATTGTCTGTAAGCCATAGAGCTGGTGCATTTGTAATTTTTGATGTTTCAAATGGTGCGTGCAAGTCTTACAGATCCATTAACTTCGTATTCAGAAAATCAATCCCATCATTAACATCATCAAATGTAGATATAAGATTCCAATTAATATGTCGCAAATCAAAAAGAAAATCACCGTAACTTAATAAAAAAATCTTTGTAGGTTTTATACAAATATTTGTGAATTTGCTTTGAAAAGTTTACTAATCACAACTCACTGGACAGTGATTCGAAATATCAACCGTTTCTAACCTTTCGACTAAACAATTATCTCAGGCGAGGATGCAACTATTAAATCAGTCAAGAATTGATCAACTGCTTATGCTTGCAATTGCACTAAGTAAGACTATATTTATTTAGCAGGCAGCTAGAGTAAGTAAGTGGATTAGTCGGTAAAAACAATTGTTTCTTAAATCATTTATGACCACAAAGGTGGGGGTGATAATTAACTTTATAATTAACTACTTTATTTAGTGGACTGTACTAAAATAGAGTGGTGGGGGTTTTATTCATAGGGTGTGCATTGAAACATGTATTCTAGGTATTTTGTATTTTAATAATTCAAGAATTAATTTGCATTAAATATGATTAGTGTATGCAATAATTTCCAGCTACTTTCAAGCGTTCATCCTTTTACACATAAAACTAAATAGGTACTGTACATACGGTTAACTATTATTAAATGTCTAACAAAACAACTTGATTATTTAAATCTAAAATGAATTAGATAACTACTTGCTTTACTGAATTTAATTAACGTTCTTTTTCAACTAACTGCCATTCCGTTTACACAAAATACCTTGTACTTTCCGTCTTCTTCGATTCTCTCAATTAACTTCACCAGGGTTATAGATAAGACTTTGAACAGTTTATTGGAATCTAGAGTACAGGAATAGATTTGTCTGAAACAAATTCCTATCCGCCATTTAACTTCCTTCTATTTTCACCAAGAGAGATGCTATGAACTATATTGTCTCTGAAAAATACGTGAAAGCACTCAAAGTAGTTCTTTATCCAAGTTTGGACAACGAGAACCGAGAGTACAGCAGATATTCTCTAAATATCTGTGCAAACAAATGCGAAAAACTGCTATAGATCTTGGTGTCAGCCAGAGCTACTACTAGGTAGTTGTACTTGCCTCCAAGTTCATGCAGAGTAATAACTGGATCGATTAATCAGGGGTGAGTGTTTGTAAGGCAATAAAACTAATTTTTCCTACCGGCGGGGACAAGAATATTAGAGAAACTGCCCAGAGGCGGATGCATTTGAGAGGGTGGAAACTTTTTCTGTCCTTGTTTGACATATTGTTGTTAACACAACTCTGACGGGAATAAAGATATACTAAATTAAAAACGATTAATATCGATTTCCTTGACGGAGTGACAAATTGCTTTTTAGAGATTCTTGGGTATAACGGAATCTATTATACCGAAAATCCAGGAGTAATTGATATACAACGCTTTAAATATACAAATTGCGTTTTATCTGGGGTGAAATAAATTTAGTTGGGTTTGAATTATGACTCAATCATACTACGGACATACAAAATAGTATAGAAAGTACTAAAGCAAATTTTCCTGCTACCCACCATACGGTCAATCCATAACTGCTCTAGAGCCGCATGATCCCCATCTGCTTCAAGAACTGAAATTTTAAAATTATTTTTTATAGGAAATCCCACCTCCTTCTTTATGTGACACTATTTGATTATGTTTTCAAAATACCAACAATATCCAGAATAGGTAACTTCCAATGTATATTTATTTAATTAAGTTTGCCAATTTATAAGTTATCTGTGAAAAATTAACGTAACTTGAAAATTTGATTTATTAACCTTATTTAGCCCAAATCGAGTACACAAAAATGCGACGCGACCGTTCTTTATCTCGAAAATATTATTATTTAAATATATGGACACTGAAAAGTTCAAATTATAAAACTCTGTCCATTCGCTATAATGCATTTCCGGAAATCTCATCCTGAAATATGCTTACAATATTTTAGGACATTCCGCACGAACTATGCTCTTGACGCGACGCAGCTTTAGATAGGACTTTAATTACCTCCAAAGTAATAATTTTAATGTCTTCCAAATTATTCCAGTTACTCTGTAAAAAAAGACATGATTATGGTAGAAAAGTATTTTTTTTTGTGATAATTAAAATACGAAGTCTTTAAACTATACCAATTTAACACGTTGTCGCGATAAGCCTCCTAAAAGCAGGACTAGAGAAGCCTGAACACAAATAGCTTTACGTAAAAGGGCTTAATTCAACGAGGTAACTGGATTTGCTCTTCTTCGAGAAAGCTTAGAGTTTCGGTGCGGCTCTCAACAAAAGGTGGTTTATAAAGCACCCATAGCTAAAAATGGACAAAGAAAATTGCAGCAACAAAACACGTCAGTGTTTCGAAATAGCTATTCTTAGACTAAAATACAAATGTCCTAACTAGGTAAAAATAAAGAACTGATTATTTTCATTTATTTTGTGATGCTTTAAACAGTTAAATGCTGGAAATTATCCCGGAAAAATTGTGTCCTATATAGCATTTTGAATCTATGAAATCGCTAGTTTTGCTGTTATTATTTGAGATTTCTTAAATAAAGTTTCGTAACAATTCGAGCAAGTGGAAAGGATTATAAAATAAAAAAAAAATGGTTTTGCATAAAAATCCTACGACAAAATTTGCATTGTGGCAGTGTTTATTATCACTGACAAGTCAAGGGTTTAAATACGCCAATACTTTAAAATCCCAAATGTTTGACGTGAAAACTTCTTTAGGCAAGTTCAGCATACTTTTTCCTAGGTAGGGCATACGACTCAGATGTCTAGACATGAAACGCTCAAAGGGCTATGCTTGGCTGCTTACCGCTCATCAGGGTAAAATCGGCATCGACCGCGGAGCAATTTCAGCTATCATAAACCTATTGTTAGGCACGTTTTTAAGCAATACTTGGGGGGCCACTGACAGTAAATTGTTTTTGGCGATCAATTTTTCGTTCGCAAGTTATTACGTCAAATCTGCGATTTTCCGCAAATTTCGCTGAAACACAAAAACTGTCGGAAAAAAAAATTATGAAAATTTCTGTACACGTATCTTTTGACGACCATCGAACCCTATTGCAATCGGAAAAATGACTGTTCGATAGGGAATTTCAAGGAGAAAAACCCTGTTAACGCTTCTCTATCTCGAGGTTCAATTTAAAGTCGATTTAATTTAAAGCCCATTACTTGACGAGCATTTACGCGAAAAACCGTATTAGAAGGCACTTGATATTGATCATGTCTTTTAGTCAGGGTGAGCTGGTTGAACTAAAACTTTTGGTCATTTCTAATTTCAACACAACACGTCATCACTTAATATTTTATGCTGGAAAACTGGGTAATCTCGAGCAACCATATTTTCATACATAAGAAAGAGGGGATGCGAGCGGAGCATAACAAAAATCGCGATCAGATGGAAAATGCGGAATTAGTAATTTTTTTCAGAATTTCACCCTAAAAGAATCTACTTTAAAATAGTACAGAGTTATTGATTATAAACGGGCCCCTCCCTTTTAACTTTTTTATTTAACGTCTAAAAAAATGTTAATACAAAAGTGTTTCAATTTAAAATATTTTTTTAAAAGGCCTTTCTTCATATTTACATGGTATTTTAGAAAGTCTGGACTTGGTCCTAGTTTTTATTTCATATTATGGGCATCCTATTTTTTTATTTAATATTTTCATTCTCCTGAACATTTTAAACATTTTTCATGTAATATACCTACTCTATACTTAGGTTTAACGTATAAAAGTATATTGACGTAAGGAATTTAAAAAGCAACTTTTATAAAAGAATAATTTTATTATTATAGTGCTAAACATGCTACAGGGGATTACAGTCATAGACTTTACGATTTACCAACAAATCGGACAGGTATAAACTAAATATAAAACATTAATAGCACCTAATATAGCACCTAAAGTAACCTATATATAAAAGAATAATAAAATAACACTATGCCACTAATAAAAATTAATAAAATTATTCTAATAGGAAGGTTTGAAAAATTGTAAAATATACATATTTTTAGCTTAATTTGTAAAAAATAATAAGAAATGACAATATACTATTTTTTTTTTAAATACATGCAATATTGTTTAAACAATCCATGATTAAAGTTCAAATATGTAGCGCACGCGGTGAAACGCGACTTAATGTTACAAGCGCGCTAGGCCGGCGCAAATAAGTAAAATAAATTGAGACTAAGTGCGTGCAGGACACGATATCGTTGTCGTCGAACGATACGATATCAGGGCATGCAAAATATAATGAAACAGAAGGCGCGTTTTCACACTGTCCGGTAATGGCAACGATATCGTCCACGTTAAACGACATATCGTGGACTTCATCGCTCCCCGTACTTTGTCGGCGACAAAATCTGTTTATTTATAAGGTTATCTGAACTCTAAACTGCGTATTTTGTTTTTTCATACTGTCCATTAGATGAGTTAATAGGTAGTTGAATGAACATTCACTCATACGAAGGTAATTACAAAATTTAAGAGTTTTATTTTGTAATTTTTCAAAAAGAACGTAAAAGGCTCCCTCGATATATCTAGCCAAGTATCCGATATTTTCTCTTACTTATTAGAATCTTTCGTCCTAAATACAAAACATACAGTAGGGTATGCCTTTTGCGACAGGACGCCATGATTAATATAAATAAATAATAAAACAAACCGCAAATCATCACAACCTATCATATAGTGTGAAACCTTGCCCGATATTATCATCTGCCGGATGTCGTTACTGTCCGGCGGCGTCAACGATATCGTGTCGTATAATGTGAAAATGCTCTAGAGCGTTGATTAGATGACCAACCTAAACTAATTAAATCTTTAAAATTGATTATAACGTTTTGAAACCATCTCAAATAAGTAAAATGAGTTGAGACTAAGTGAAACTAATCGACAGTTGCTAGACGACTAACCTAAACTAACCTAATATATTAAAATTAATTATAACACAGTATATGAAATTTTCGTCTCGCAACAGAGATAAAATATATGATTCTCTATACTCTTTCTTTCTTATGGAATCGAAAAAGAACTATTCCCTTCTATCACGTGTACTGTGTACTATTCACGATTTTATTTAACGAATTTTGAAATAAATTATACTTTATGAATTATTATTTTAAGTATTGCTAAACATAGTATGATATTCACATTACATCACATTGAGAATAAAATAAAAGAAAACCCCTCGACCTTATATCTATATAAGTATCTTTTTTTCTATACTTTATAACAATTTTCCCAAACCCTGTAGAGAAAACAATAAATAATGAAAATATTTTGACTTTGTTTAGTATATAAAAATAAGGACAAAAAGTACAAAACACAGAAAAATTATTATTTTATTTTAAATATTCTTGCTATTAGTAAATTTTAGCTATTTACGTTCCAATCATTTTTTAATGTTTATAAAACTAATTTTACGATTCAAATCTTGTAGTATCATATATATATATATATAAGGGTTCTTGATAAATACAGAAGCCCCTCGCAAGAAACTTCTATGTTAGTTAGTTTAGTTATTGTTCGCATTGCTAACTTTCTGAATAAATGTTTTTCACACGGCAATGATGCCCCATGCATATTATGCAATTCAGTTTCTAAAACCCTAGTTGCATTTAATTGGATATAACATATTTCCTCTGGAAATAAAAATTTGCCAATCTTGTAAAACTTGGTCAATTTTTATTTTGTTTGTTTCTACACCTATCTAACGCGGTTAGATTCACTTAGTCTGAACTTATTTAACTTATTTTATGCCGGTTCCGATACTTCATAATCAATTTTAATAAAATTGGTTAGTTTTGGTTAGTCGTCTAATCATTTTTCGCTTAGTTTCACTTAGTCTCAATTTATTTAACTTAATTCAATCCGGTTCCGATACGTTATAATGCATTTTAATAGATTTGGTTAGTTTTGGTTAGTCGCCTAATCAACTTTCTCCTAGTTTCACTTATTTCAACTTATTTTACTTATTTGAGACAGTTCCGATACGTTATAATCAATTTTAATAGATTTGGTTAATTTTGGTTAGTCGACTAATCACCTTTCGGTTAGTTTCATATAATCTGAACTTATTTTACATATTTGAGCTGGTTCCGATACGTTATACTCAATTTTAATAGTTTTGGTTAGTTTGGGTTAGTTTGAGTCATTTGAGCCGATTTCGAGAGGTTATATTCAATTTTAAAGGATTTGGTTAGTTTAGGTTAGTTGTCTTATCAACTTTCGATTAGTGTCAACTTATTTTACTTATTTGAGCCGATTCCGATACGTTATAATCAATTTTAATAGATTTGGTTAGTTTAAGTTAATCGTCTAATCAACTTTCGGTTCGTTTAACTTAGTCTTAGCTTATCTTACTTACCTGAGCCTCTTCCGGTACGTTATAATCAATTTTGATAGATTTAGTTAGTTTGGGTTAGTCGCCCAATCAACTTTCGGTTAGTTTGACTTAGTCTCATAAAAATTGAATAACTCTTTACCAATTCCTCTCATGAAAACAAAGAAGTACTCACTTCAAATATATAATATAATTTATTTCTATATGTACTACTGTTTCTTAATTTCAATCTGCTTTTTACCTATGATGGTAATCAACTACATTATGCCGCCCATGAATCTGAAACCCCAATGATCCTCTAAACAAATATGATTTTTTTACTCAAAATATATTATTTTTTCCGCCAAATAAAGTATTAATCGCAAATAAAATAAATTATAATCCTCATCCTGTGTTATTTAAATGGCATACCTAAAAGTTTGCGACGGGGTAGCGCGTAAGTGACGGAATAGGCGTTTAGTACGTTTTTAGCCTTGCTACATAAGGGAGTTCTTAAAATGCTTATAACTGGAACATATATTTAAAAAAAATAAAATACGAATGACGTACGTTTTCTGAATAAAAATACAATAGTTTTAAGCTAAAACTGAAAAATATGAAATCTCCATATTGTAAAAGTTCTACATGTCCTTCACTTTGCTCCACTCATTTTCTATAAAATTTTCTTTTCCTTTTAAATTGCTGCCAGGATCATGCTCTGATGGCGGGTGTTTAAAAGTTGCACTGCTTAAGTTAATCAAGTCTCTCTCCCCTCATTTTGCTTTTTAAAAACACAAACGAAAATGTATTCATCACGGTAAGTTCTGCTCTGTTGGGCGGCCACCTTATTGGTCCAAACCTACTGATCTAAACATGAAATGTAACGTCCGGGTTGTTGTGGGCTGGTCAGCCTTCTTGTTGTCAGATTGTTATTGGTATTAGCCCAGTTTTGAACTACACTGACCTTATTGGTTCTACACGTTCCTGTAAGTTTCCTCATAAAATATTGCCCCCATGACTTGGTTAATGACACCACACCATACATGCACATTTCCCTGAAAGCTCAGGGGTTTATGGCTAAGAATTTATCAGATGTTGAAAAATATGATTCATCGGTCTAAAAGATGTTATTAAAGAATCACCCTTGGTGTTCTAAACGTTGTAACATTCCTGACAAAACTGCAAGTGTGCAACTGTTTGCTGCACGCAATGCGTGAACTGGTAGAATTTTGTAGGGGTGGAACCTATATTTCTTTAAAGTAATATGAGTTTTTAAAAACGTTTTGCTTATAGTTTGCCCCGATTGGATTTGACTCCCTAGGACTTTCAAAACAATATTAAGTTATTCATGTAATCCATGAAATACCTATGTAAAATGGTTGTGACTCAAGAAAATACCTTGGAATTATAGATGAATGTCTGATTCACCATTGACATAATTTTTATCTCTTCGTGCCGTTCATTTTTTTTTTAATTTATTTCGTTTCTAACTTTAACATAAATTCTTTAAAAAATGTCCTGCTGGTAATTCTTCTTCTTCCTTCGGAAAGACTATGATATTACTGTACAGCACGCTTATCATTAAAATTATTTTTTACTTTAAAGTCAAGATATTTTATTTTGCATTTTATTCTCAGTATTGGTCATTTTGTATTTTTCCAAATTAAGCCTACTCAATTCATTTATTTGACGCGACGTTCATATCACAATTCTTTGTAAATTAACGCAAAACCTTGATTTGGTTTTAACTGGCTGATCAAATTTGACAAGGTAACCATTTTAATTATTATAATTTCTTAAGTTTTATATGTAAATCTTAGGTATAGGGTATGTTACTGTTATATTATATTATTTTTAACAGATGGCGTTGGGCGTCAATTTCTAATAACGTATATATTCCGTTCTACAGTTGGGTGCCAATTTGTTACCAAATTAAAATTTAAACTAAGAATTCTACAATCGGATAAATTTCTCTGGTATATGGACTCCACTAGTCTACTTACCAGACAGCACTTACCCAAGAGTATACCAAATTTCTTCTACCAGCACCATCTGAAAACACCTACACAAGCTCAGCTTAGGTTGGTCCAATGTTTATCTCTTTCCACTGAACAAGTTTCAAATTGTATACAAGGAATAAGATAAGTTAAAGTCAAAGTCAAAGTTTTAAGCCACCAAGCTTAGTTTTATTGGCAAACCCCTACCATTATCGTTTCGGGCAAGGTAAAAAAAAAGAAATAAAATGAAGTTTAAACTCCAAAATCGGATATGTATATAATGACTTGTCGTAGTCTACGTTTCACGTGCTCTGTTAACAAACAAGTTCTAGGACCCTACCAAATAAAATAACATCAGAATTGAGGCCCATAATTTCATAAAAAAAAGAAAAGTAAGCTTCTCTAGCCGTATAAAATTTACCTAGAACTAAAGAAACAGCTACCCCGTAATGAAGTTTCGTAATGTCACACACTACGGGTTATATAAACACACTCTCCTGTCGAATTAACAGTCTAATTTGAAATTTTAAACATATGACATTAAAAAATATATAGTTTTGAACATTAACATCAATGATTCATTGCTCGAACCCTGCAACCTAGACCGCGATAACTCTTACCGGACGTTACCACACAGACTATTCTACACTAATTCAACCCGGATGCTTATACGTAAACTGCAGACGCGAAACGATCCCGCCATAGGGCGACTGTAATATAAATTGTTGCTTTTCATGCGTTGGGTTAGTTTTGGTTTAAGCTGTTTTTTGTTGGTTGTGGCCCCGAAGTTAGCGGAGGACCAGCCATGAAGAGTTCAAATATTTGAAGACGAAACGTAACGGGGGTATTATATCTATCATCTATATTACAGTCGCCCTCTGGCAGAACCTTATGTATCTGCAATTTACTAATATGCAATCCGGATAGAATAGCTTCCCCGAAGCTCAAGCTGCAAGTTTCTAAACAAAGTCAAATCCTCAAAATGGTATGATACGACTTTGGCATTACCGCCTTACAAGAAAAGAAAAATAGATACATTTCTCGGTTACAAAATGCACTAGAAAATGTCCAAAAATCTAGTAATCGAGGGAGAATAATAATGAAACTATGCCGGCACAGATGGTTACTATTTTAAACTCTAGTGACTGGGATATTCAGTAGCAAATACTACGGTAATTATTCTAACTGTTAATACTACTAACTTTGTTACGGAATTTCGATATTTATTGAAAGTCTACGATGTAGCTAAAATTTTGCTAATTTACGAACGGATATTATATTTATCAACTAAAAAGAACACATCTGTTTTTTTCTGAACGTCTCGAATCCCAGAGTGCATTTCCATACTTTTTATCGGACTTGTAAACAAACTGTCCTCGGACTGAACACTGTCAATTAACCAGGTAGGAAATTGGTCCTTATTCTAACATCCGACATATTCTGCTGTCGTCAAAAGGAAATCTACATAGTAACCCAGATTGTAAAGAATCGAAAGTGTACAATACCACACTGCGCGAAATCCAAAGCTAAAACCCTAAAACGGAAATTAATCCATCAAAACAACTTAATATGAAATATAAACTTTAAACGACTGTCGAAACTCGGCTCCAGAAGTTAATTGGAATTATACATTCACAAAACAACTTACCCATAACTGGGGTTTACAAAACCTTCCTGGCCAGCAGCTTGGCTATGAGTATGGGATAATCGCCATTATAGCTGTTGGTTAAGTCCAACATTTTTCCCCTGTACCAAGCTTCCTCATCTCCCCGAAGCTTAAATTGGCATTCAAAACTTATTTCATTCCAAAATGAAACTTACTGCCAAGAAGCTACTCACTCGTTCCAGGAAAGCTTTTGGGCACTCAAGAAAACAACAAACTGCCTCCCAAAATCAATAGCAACCTCTTCTTCTATTTCCCCATCCTTCTTGATTAATAAACAGAAAATTCGGTAAACACTTCAAAATTGTCCTACCGTCATTGATCTAAATACCTTAAATGACAGTTTCTCTGCTGCTGTTCGGCCTTATCAAGAAATAATAGAAATGGTTATTCAAGCGATATACCTATCTATAATGACTTATTTTTTATTGCCAAAACAAAATATATGTTCTATAAATAACAAGATTTATACCCGTAACATTACATGAAAAATGTTTAAAATTTTCAGCAGTTCGAAAAATCAAATAAAAAATAGGGTACCTATTTCAAATAAGAACCTAGGACCACGCCGATACATTCTAAAATACCCTGTATATTTGAAAAGTTTTTTTTTTATCTTTTATATCATAAAACTTTTGTATATCACATTTTTTCCATCATTTTCAAGAAATCAATCTCAGATTCGCTGCTATAAAAAAAAATTCAGTGGCAAATTTGGTATGAGATCGGGACATTTGACACATGCAGAAAATCGCAAAGAAAAAATGATCAAAATGTTCAATATTTGGGAAAATTTATGAGTCTGAATAGATAGCCTTGTTTTTCTATGCATTATGGAAAATTTAAAGGATTGCGTCTTTTAATATTATGACATGATAAAAATATGTAGATGTACACATTTAATTGCCTGAAATCTCATTGTAAATGGTTTGAAGCTAGAAAATGGATCACAATCAGAAAATCTGAATATTTTTCGATAATTGGTGGTAGTTCTTGATAGATTTTATGGCACATTTTGGAGTAAAATTTTACCTTAAGCATATCGGTGAGTTTAGTTTTTCTTGTAAGTAGGCAGATTTATGTGCGTAGAATCTCATTTAACATGATTTAAAGATGGGGAAATGAGTCTCAATCGGAGAATTGGGACATTTTTCAGGCGATAAGCAGCGGTTTCTGTCGATTTTATGACAGATTTCGAGATAACGGTTTAGTTTAAACATCGAAGTTATGGCAAGTAATAATTTAATAATATAGAACATAAAAAGTAATTTTATTTCAAAATATCAATATGTATCGTATTGCGGAAGTCTTCTGTCCTGCTTTGCGGCCTTAGGCATTCAGTGTTTCTTGTTCCTAGTATCTTGGAGGTTTCTTATGATGCTTTTTATCAAGATACAACTAAATATAGTTAATTTCAAAAGGCTTTAATCTAAATATACCGTGATCCCCCTGTATAAAACTGGTAAAAGTACTTTTTTCTACTACCGTGCGTAAAGTACTCACTTTACGCACTCTCTAAGATTCGTAAAATAGGCCTTTTTAATGTGCAGTGCGTAAAGTAAGTTATTTTACGCACTAGTGCGTAAAGTAAAGCTGACATATTTTTTGACGTTTACTGACATGTTTTTTGACGTTTAGGGCAGTGCATAAAATAATATATTTTACGCACTAGTGCGTAAATTATTTTATTTTACGCACTAGTGCGTAAAGTAATATAATATTATTTTTATTTTTTCATATATTTTTCGATAGTAGAAAAAATTTTGTATGCTACTCATGTGTAAAATACCCTTTTTTTATTCATGGGATTGTCGCATGATTCCCATTCATAAAAAAAGATTCACTTTACACACTTGTTGCATAAATAACTATTTTACATTAATTTTGGTAACAAAAAAGAGAGATCACAACCCTTGAACTGTTATTTAACACGTTCAGCGCCAGTGTATCTTTAAAGGTATAAAAAACTTTATGTATCTAAAAAGGTACACCAACTAGGTTTCGTTTCTGGCCTTGTGTATCGCTAACACACACACTTTATATGCCATTCAAATGGGGAATCGTAAGCTTAGCCTAGTTGCCGTATAACTGGGGTGTAGGATGAAAGAAAACTTTGGAAATATTATTTCGCAAATTAAAACAAAATTAGGTCATTTTGAGGATTTCATTTTAAAAGCGCAAAACACTTAAATAGCGAACTAAATATAAATGAACAAAATAATAAAGGCATGGCTAAAAATAAAATGCCTAATTGGTTTTTAGTGAGTAGCTTTGAAGCCCTTGTGGCAAATAAAAATATCGCAAACTAAACATCTGGTTATAACTTTTACTATTTTACTGCCGTTTGCATTCCATTCCATATTTCTTATATCATTCTGCACACGTCCCATGCACTTTGGTTTCTTCATTTCCGTCTTTTATCAAGTAATGCTGAGGCTGTCTCGAATTCCTGATGGTCCCATAATTTTCAGCACGAATTTACCTCTTTTTACTATATTCGCCAATTGTCATCTTTCTTTTTGTTGTAGTGTCATTATATAAAAATGCGCGCTTACCAGGCTTGTTCCCAAAATGGCCTCAAACGCCAATTTTCGGTACCGTTTTGTACACTGTCGTGGCCATGTCATCGCTTAGACCAATTGATGACTTGCCTTTATTGTAGTCTGAAATGCATTCCAGCTTTATGATTGGTGTATCTTTCGTGCTTTTACTGATTGTGTTTTGTCGAGCATCCTCATATCTTGATTGTCATGTCATTTTGTGACAACAATGTCATCCTTAGTCTGCATAACAGATATGTGACCCTTTTCAATTTGGCGTTTATAACATTCTGTGTGAGAAATTTGCACTTTACCCTAAGTGTACCAACTAAGTGGGATTTTCTACGCCTCAAACAATTGGCAAGGGGTACGCTTGTGTAATAGTTATCAGTGTAGAGAGTTCTTCCTTTGCCTAATAGATCATCTGCCAGTGTCATGCCCCTTTTTTGAGGAACATCCGTATTTCGATCCTTCGATTTGCCGCAGTAAACAATCATATTCCATGTGTATCCTTTATCTGTGCAGAGTTTGTAGACTTCTATTCTATAATTGGCGACTTTATTTGGAATATATTGCCGGAATACCAGCCTTCCACGCCAAGGTATTAAGTTTTTCCAGGAGTGTAGGTCTTCTGAAAATTCTGAATAAATTTATCTATCAATGGTCTTACTTTATTCAGTCTGTCATCTGGATCATCGATTGTGTTATAAGAAAAGTGTATATATTTAGGTATCAGTTTGAAGAATCCAAGGGAATCCTATAAAGTTTATGCTTTCGCCAATAATCCTTTATTGCCGGCAACTTTATTAGACCCATTGTCAATAGTTTCGGGCAACCGTGCATGTGTTCTAGAATTGGGAACAGTATCATTAATGGACATCAAGTTTTGGGTTGCAAATAGATTTGTTCGCTCTGTGATTAGTTTCAAAATATCATGCGCCAAGAACAGATCGAGATAATCGATTGGATCTGCTTGAGCAAGTGTTGCAGAATATATAGCCTTCAAGATCGAGTATGGAATACTAATTTATAGGTGGTGGATCGTCGTGGACGAGCATTTCCCATTCGATGTTTCCGAACTTTTTATTCAGCCATATAAATTCAGTTATTACTCCTGAAGTACTGGGAACAATATCGTTGGTCATAGGTCTAGGACGGCATTGTTCAGCAACAACAGAGTCTGCAGAGTCACTATCATCCGATGATTTTTCTGTACTATCATTCTGTTGGTCTACAGGTTCAAAATTGGGGTCCTGGATGGCATCATTACCGTTAAAGTCCGTTTTCACTATTGAGTTCTTTATTAATGATTTCAAAGACAAATAGCAATATAAACAGTTTAATATGCCACTTTCAGGTTTACTTAGTCACTCTCACTCTGCAAGAAAGGGATAATTTAGAAGCAGCCGCATTTACATTGAATCGGAAGAAACAATACCTATGTATTGTTACATAGATATAGTTTTTCCGCAGTTGTTTCTAAATTTTCTTCGCGTTTACTTCATTTGCTTTGTTTTTAGCGCTTTTTCTGAATGCCCGTCAATCTGTAAAGGAAAAATGTAATAAAGTAATAATAGGCCTCATTGGTAGAACAGAATCTGCTCTGATGCAGAAGTCTGAAATGTAGGCCTTTATTTGCTAGATTCATGCATATAAATTGTAACTGTATTGCCTATGCATCTATGTTTCTTCTAGTAAATAATAAACGTTATTATTATTATTGTTATTCTTATTATTATTATTATTATTATTATTATTATTATTATTTCATCTTTGTTTAGTCTCACATTTACATATGTGGTAAAAGTTAGTGAGGGCTTTCGCAAAACTCACACCATGTTGACTTATTTTAGGATTTTCCTGACTATCCGACATGTTTCTAGGATCACTGATTTTTGCATGTCTGTTATTAGTTGATGTGGAAGATTATGTTTCGTGAATCCTGCGGGTAACTCCGGTGGTATGAGGCCTGTGACTGAGATAACTACGGGGAGGATGAGGACTTCTTCCAGTTTCCACATTGATTTTATTTCTTCAGCTAGGTCCGTGTATTTTCGTATTTTCTCTGTTATTGTCTTCTGTATGTTGTGGTCCAGGGGGTGTGCAATATCCATTAATATTGTGATTTTGTTAATTTTGTCTATTACTGTTATGTCTGGTCTATTGTTTATAATTGTTTTATCGGTTATAATTCCTCGGTCCCAGTATATTTTGTAATTCTGGTTCTCGTTGACTTGGTCTGGTGTGTATTTGTAGTACGGCTCTTCTATTGTTTTAATGTTATGTTTGTGGAGTAAGTATTTGTGGAGGATGTTGGCTGTCAGATTGTGCCTGTTTAGGTATTCTGTTTGTGCTAGGATAGAACATCCTGATGTTATGTGTTGTATCGCTTCGGGCATTGATTTACACACTCTACAGTTATCGTTTTCTATGTTAGTTTTTGTGATGTACTTTTGGTAATTTTTTGTCGGCACAACTTGGTCCTGTATGGAGAACATGAATCCTTCTGTTTCACTGTACAGGTGTCCGAGTCCGATCCACTTGGTTGAGAGCTGATGTTGTTTATCCAGATCGTTCTTGAATTTGCCATGTAGTTTTTTGCTGTTCCATGTCTGTGTGATGTTTGTGAGGAATGTTTTCTTGTCTATTTGTTGCATTTGTGTGTGTGTGCTGAGCGGTGTGTATTTTTTGTCTGCTTGTTTGATAGACGCGTGTAGTGGTGACTGTGTTGCCTTCATGTTGAAGTATTTTTGTAAGCTATGTATTTGAATGTTATGTGTTAGTTCGATGTTGATTAGGCCTCGTCCTCCTTGTTTCCTAGGTAGATACAATCTTTCAACAGCCGAGTTAGGATGTAGGGCTTATTATCCGTTAGGATTTTTCTTGTTAGTCTGTCTAGTGCTTGTACGTCCGTTAAGGTCCATTGTATGACTCCGAATGAGTAGGTTAGTATGGGTATTGCCCAGGTATTTATAGCCTTATTATTATTATTATTATTATTATTATTATTATTATTATTATTATTAAAGATAGTGTATATTTAATGATAAACCTGGCCTAGGAATTAGTTTATGACCTAAAATTTTTTACAGGCCTGTGCATCGAAAAAGATACACACCAAAAAAAATGGCGAAAAAAAAGCAAAAAAATACGTTTAAATCAGTAATTTTCAAACTAACAGTTAGGTACAAAATTATATTAAAAAAATATAAAAAAAAACAAAACAATGTGCCAGAGGGCTTGGCGCTGAATGTCTTAAATTTATAGGAATCAAAAAAAAAATGCGTGTCTGATTTTGACTCCATTTAATTTTATTATACTGGTTATATACACGACTGGTTAAACTAAATGTCTCCCTCAGACGTGCTTTGAGCAAACTTTGGGATTTTAATGGAAAATAAAGGTTTGAAGTGAGTTTTGTACGTTGCCTGCTGAATTACTACAAACCGCTCGCAAAAAAAACTTAAAACTAAAATGAATAATACGTTGTGTTGTGAGTGGTAAAGCGTTATTGGCATGTTTCACGTAATTTAGTTATTGCCTTTCTTTGTGTTTTGCTGTAAGAGATAACAGTAAGTAATTAAAGGTAAAATAGGATTTTCATCAAAAAGTTATCACCTGAGCTGCCCCTGGAATTTTCCAGGCCTTCCAAAGGATGTCTAAAATTTGTATAATATCAGAAAACCTTTAAAATTAATTAAATTACTTACTTAAAATCTAAATAAAAATTTGTTAAAGTTGTTAGGCTGCTAAAAATTCTTCGAAGTTCAGAGATATGTTTTGCCGTTAGATATGAAATCAAAGAATCAATATATATCTATATTTCTATTGAACAAAATTGTTTGTTAAATATAAGTATAACAACATTCGGTACACTTATTATTTGTATTTAAGCAAACATTTCTTTTTTGCAAAAATTACTTTATAAGATTCAAGAGATGTCTCGGAGTCGTACCCTCCTAGTCTTATCCAGAATTCTTATTGTCATGATAAATAATAAATTCGGTTTTATCCGCAAAGAAACACTTAAATGTCGGGCCAACTAAAACTTTTATCGGGGCAAGACTATAGACGGAGAAGGAAGGGAAGCTTTAAAACTTTCAAATTCAATATTATTTTAGTGGAAAACAAGCTTAAAGTCAAGGAACTTTTATGTGGCTTTCAAATAAAAATCATAGCATTCTATTTGTCTCATCTCTATGCGTAGTTTATTTCTTAGTATTTAAAAAAATTTCAAGTCGTTTGCTGTGTCTAAAAATTGTATTATGTCTTTTTTAAATGACCGTAAAAGTTTTGTGAAAGCGGATAATTGTAAATCCGAAAGATTTAAAGCTCATCGAGGTGCTCCTCAAGGTAGCGTTCTTGGTCTGCTGATATTTGTGTTGTATTTTTTATGCATACATGTTTCTCTGCGGCACAACTTTGGGCAGAATCATAAGTGCCAGGTTGTTTGAAGACCTTCCGTAGTAGTATTGATAGTAAAGAGGGCCGCCACTTTTCTTCGATGTTTAAGACTATCAAGATTTGAACCCTGGATCATCCACAAGACGAACTGTTTTCCTCTGTATGAAGTTTAACATCTTGATCAAGTAGTAATTGGGTGCCGAGCTACACACATGGAAACAGCATCCCAGAGCGGAGCTTCTCTGGGCCTAGTAGATCAGTAAGAGCTGATGAGGCGTATACAACTTTTTGTTCTATAGTGCTTCTAGCATTTTTGCTGTTAGTTTGGCGATTTTGGTGACGCAATTATTTTTGAGGAGAGAACTAACTGAGTCTTTTCTGCGTTAAACTGGACATTGTTTTCCTCATCCGATTCCACTATAGCGTTCATGTCCTCATTGATGGCAGCCATCTGATTTCCTCGCTCACATTAGAAACCCACAGCGGCCTTTGTAGTCTGCGTCATGAATGAGGATATAAGAGTGCTGTCATCTGCAAAGCTGTAAATAGAACTGATTGTCCAGTCAAAGAGATCGTTGATATCGAGCAGGAGCAGTGTCGGCGATAATATACTCCCTTGAGGAACGCCGGTATTGAATTTAAATTCCTCCGAGAGATGTCCATCAATACCAACTTGGATGCTTCGATCTCTTAAGAAATTGGAAAGCCATAGAGCAATGCTGTTAATGACCTTCCCGAATATGCTCCTTTCAGGTTCCTATTTATGTATGTGGGCGAGACGTCTATTGTAAAATCTCGTACGGACCCAGATATATCTTTTGCCAAGGCTGCAAAGCTTAAGATAAATTATGATAAATTTATAATTCTCCAGACATAATGTGCATTGGCAAGATAAAAATTTGAATTTAAAAATATGAGATACTGACCTAGAAACTAAATATTAACTCAAGTTTTTGGGCATGTAATTCAATAGGCGTTTGTCCTATGATAATCATATTATTATGCAGTAAATTGTGTAGTGCGTACTTTGCTCGGTGCTTTGCTATTGCTCAACTGAGAAAATGTTTTAGCAAAAAAAACTTGGTGATAACGTATATGCTATACTGTACTCAGGCATCATTGTTTGGGGACAATCACCAGATATAACAGACTATTTGTGCTGCAGAAAAAACATTTTTAATCTACGACTAAAAAATTCTCACTTTAACTTCAATATACCTTTTAATGTACATTTATAAAAGTAAACATATCTTTATACTTAATTGCCATATACATACTCACAATATCAGACAGAAAGATGCGTCTCATTTAAATCGGCCTAATCATTAATTTTATCAAATGTCGCCTACTTATGTAGGTTGCAGCATTTTAAATTTGCTTCTGATGAAATAGAACTTGCTCCAAATAATTGTATATTCAGAAAAAAAATGGAATTTCTCATTGATCGCAATTTTTATGTGACGTTTTGGCATGTAGCTGAAATGATTCTAGCATCGTTGTTTTTCTTCGGCAAGCTCTTATGTATTGTTACTTATATATGTTTTTATAACCGTAAAAATTTTATTAGTTTTGTTCTTATCAAGGAATACAAATTTCTTTGTAGTAGTAATTGAAAAACAAATAAAATACCTTTATTATTCTACTTTTAAGATGGCGATATTTTAATTTGAAAAATGATAGACTTTAAATGTTCCGTTTGCCCTTTTACGATAACACCTTATTAGTTTGGTATATGTAATAAATTTTCGGTTAGGCTTAATTTTGAAAGTAAAGTCAGCTTTTGTTAATATTTTAACCAGAATTGCATCAAAAACTTTCAAAAAACTTAAAAAAAAATCACAGTGCTTCGCAAAAATGCAACTGGAGGAACATTGAAAATGATGAATAAAAACGCAAAAATGTGATTTATGTGGAAATTCAAATAGTTTCTAAAAGCAGAGTTCATAAAAATAAATATAAAAACACT
>MU189047.1:19545-55784 GCA_016904865.1 Pissodes strobi | reverse complement strand
TCTATACACCGCAGCAGTTGCTCTTGCTGTACAAAGCGCAAATAAGACCGTGCTTAGAATATTGCTCACATATCTGGGGTGCCGCACCAAAGCATACCCTAAAGCTGCTGGATTCCATTCAGAAGAGGGCTGTGCGTCTCGTCGGAGATCCGGAGTTGACCCGGAATCTGGATAGTCTGGAACATCGCAGACATGTGGTCGATATGTCTCTGTTTTACAGATACTTTCACGGCAGATGTTCCCAGGATTTGGCCCGCATCATCCCGGCAACTCCTGTCAGACAGTCCCGACAGACGGCAGGAGCGCACCAGTTCGTCGTACAACTAGAAACACCTAGAACATCGCTTTACCAGAACTCCTTTTTCTGGCGCACTGCATCACTGTAGAACTCACTTCCAGGACAACTGTTTCCCACTAATTACAACCTACAAATATTCAAGAACCGTGTCAATCAACATCTTCGCACACACACCGCTCGTCGAGCGCCATAGGATCTCCCTTTAGTGTGTGTGCCACTGCCATAAAAAAAAAAAAAAGACTTCGAAGGTAGCAGCAATACTTCCTCAGATTCAGGTAAAGGAAAATAGGCAAAGAAGGACAAAGTAAGAGAAAGTGCCCAGATCAGACTTTTAAGATGCAAAAAAAGGACTCCAATTTAATTCATTATTCGGTTACTGGAAAACAAATCAGATCGAGAAGCTTTGTTAATTTCGAATAAAATGTCCACGAAAGGTAAGTGCAGTAAAACGAGAACAACTTTTTAAACAGTTTTGGATTTCGGATCCTATGATACCCAAACGGTATTTTTGGCAGCAACCATTTGCAACCAACAAGTTAATGACATTAAAACAAAACGAGCTCCTCATAGTACAAAAAGAAAATTTACGAGATTCTACAAATTAGGAAGCAAAAAAGCAGGTGGTAAAAATAAAACATCCGAAAATACTAAGGACACTGTACTGGCACATATAAGTTTGTTTTCGACGTACATATCCTATTATACTAGGGAAAAGCAGATGCAAAATATTTAGCCCAGATTTATCCGTTCCAAAAATGCATTCGTTATACTTGTCTGTCAGTAGTTAGTTTGAGCACTTACAAAAAATTATTTTGTGAAAATTTTAACTTTCGGAGAAAACCACCAGCAAGGTATGCGATATTCAGCAAGCAAAATTACAAAATGTTGGCTATAAGTAAGCCTCTAAAAGAAGAACTAAATTCTCTACACATTACTCATTTTAGTGAGGCAAAAGAAGCTCGTCAAGCAATGAAGGCAGATTTCTCATCAGCAAATGAAACGCATGAGGTAATAAGCTATGACATGCAAAAAGTGTTGAGTTTGCCAAGTATTCCAAAAAACATACTATAAGTGACAACAGTCTGTGTATAATGAAGGAATTCACAGTGCCCTAACAAATACTCCCCATAGTTTTGTATGGAAAGAAGGAGTAGCTGGCAGAGGTGCCCAAGAGGTTGGGTAGTGCACAAAACTGTTCATCGAAAAATATTTGAATCCAAATGCTGAAGAACTGATAATGTGGTTGGATTCATGCGGCGGGCAGAACCGAAACATTAAAAACATTACCCTTCTAATAGCTGTTCTTAGTGGACAAACAATTTTGTTTAAATACCTCATACCTGGGCACAGTTTTTTGCCCACGATACTGATTTTGGTGAAATTGAACTTAGAGCACCAAATACGTGATTACACCATGGAGGACTTCAAAACAGTTATTTTATCCTGCAAAAAAAAGAATAAGTTTCTTGTAACTGAGATGTGCACAGACAACTTCTTTTCTACAGAGGCAATCAAAAATGCTATTTCCAATAGGAAAGTACTTGAAACGGGAGAAAAGCTTGATTGGCCTAATACTCAAGTGATAAAGATAGAAAAGGATGAACCATATAGCATTTTTTTAAACACTCGCAGAACGTTGAAGACGGCTAAAAATAATTAAACACAGATAAAAGAATCACACTCGTAAACCTAAAATCATTAACTGGAAATTTCGAATCGAAATTGAGCAAATTGTATCCAGAAGGAAAACCTATCTCCCAGAAGAAAGCCGCTGTTATTCAAAGTTTATTGTATTTAGTTCCGGAGGAGTTTAGAAGTTTTTCAATATTAATACACAA
The DNA here is from genome assembly GCA_016904865.1 of Pissodes strobi. Classification (NCBI taxonomy): domain Eukaryota; kingdom Metazoa; phylum Arthropoda; class Insecta; order Coleoptera; family Curculionidae; genus Pissodes; species Pissodes strobi. Next base: position 53,648 of record MU189047.1, on the reverse strand, counting down.
ATAGGTGCTGATTTTGAAGAAGACTTGGAAGGTTTTGGTTCTGAAATTGATTTCGAAATAGAAGAAAAATAAGGTTTTTTGAAATAAACTTTTTTTCATGTTATAATAGTTTGAGAATAAAATATACTTTGCCATACGTCTTTTCGTTTTTATTGGTTTTACATTAATGTAACGTTTTCAATTTGTTTTGTTATATAGAACCAAGAGACAAATAAAGGACGACCTATACTTTTAGTTTTTCAATATGGAACCAAGTGTCAAAAATTACCTGAAAACAACCTTTTACATTTAACTTTCTCATCTGTAACGACTCACCACATTATCTAAAGCAAAACAATTTCCTTCCATCAAAATTTTTCAAAAAATATCTAAAAATGGATTTGCAGCATAACTTCAAATATTCAACTCGTTTTTTCTCCAATTGTTCAAAAGGCGTTTGGTTCCTTTTAGATAAGCGGTATCCATATATTTTTGCTGTTGGAACATTCATTGTCCACTATCAAATACTTATCCTGGAAAAACTATACATTTACTTAATTCATTGTATTGTTCCTTACATTCGACAAAGAGAATACAATTAATGATAAAGTAATTTGTTTCATTATTTTCTTTCAAGTAGGAACAAAAAATCAAAATCCACTCTATTAACAAAATTGTACTATTGAAAAATACTACACTGGAACTTTTGGATTAACATTATTACAAAAAATTATTATTCTCGATAAATAGAAGATTTATTTTTAACGAATATCAAAATATAAACTCAAATTTAAGATTTTGCTACTGAAATGACTTATTAACAAATAAAAATGTTCTATTTATCTACATTTTAATAATTTTCAGCAATCAACACATTTTTATTTATAAGTTAAATAGAAAAATTACATTATTGTCATTTTGAATAGGCATCCTTGGAAATAAACAAGCAAAATAATGGCAGCTAATTTTAGACAAAGATTTGAGGTTTTGTTGTACATTTTGCTATTTTTTTAATAATAAATTCATTATTGCAGAAATGAGCGATATTGATCTAAGTTGTATTTCTTCGGAAGTACGCCAAGTTGCCAACGAAGCTGTTGAAAATTTGCTTCCTTAGAAATCCAGAGAGAGATATGAATTATTGCATGGAGCACAACACAGGAAATAACAAATTTTAGTGAAAATGTATTGTTGGCATATTTTAAAAATTTGGAGCATAAAAAATCGTTATGGTCAACGTACTCTATGTTGAAGTCCTGTCTACTTGTACATAAGAACACAGATATATCAAAATACCCAAAACTTATTGCCTTTTTGAAGAGAGAAACAGAACACCATAGGCCCAAAAGATCTAGAACTTTAGACGATGACCAAATTAGTGTATTTATAATGGAAGCACCTGATGATCATTACCTACTAATGAAGGTATAACTAAAACGCACTAGTTATTAAATTAGAATTACTTATTACTGTTTTTATAATTTAGGTTGTTTTAATAATGGGTATATCTGGAGCTTGCCGGCGAGAAGAACTGTAAAATGTTAGTAAGCGATATTGTATTTACAGATATAATAACTGTTATGATACCTCAGACCAAAACAAATACTTCTCGGAGATTTGTAGTCACCAATCGAGAATGGATTTTTTTTTCTGCACAAATATAAAGATATAAGAGCCAGAAGTGTTTTAAATTCAGAAAGATTTTTCTATACATACCGTAATGGTAGATGTGTAAATTCCCCAGTTGGCCTCAATATGGTTAGTAAAATACCTTCAAATATTGCTAGTTATCTTAATCTCGACAATGCGAATGACTTTACTGGCCACTGTTTCCGATGTAGTTCTGCTCCTATGTTAGCAAACCACGGTGGAGACTTGTTATCCGTTAAAAGACATGGAGGCTGGAGGTCGTCAGATGTAGCTTAATCTTACATTAATGAATCTCTTCAAAGCCGCATAGCAATGGCTGAAAAAGTTACTGATACAGGAATAACCATTCCAAGTACTTCTAGTTTAAACATTCATGGACCGTCAGGGGTATTAAACCAATCAATTAAATGTAATGAAAATTAACAACTCTCAGGAGTTTCGATATCTAATTGTGAAAATTGCACTATAAACATTAATATTTATAACAATGCATCAAATGTATCTGAAAATAATTAGTTATTGTTACTATATCTTTTAAACTTACATACCTACTTAAGTACTTTGTTCTCGTTTTGTAACATATTTGAAACAACAAATGATGACGCATTCAATGTACCTATCTGAAAATAATTAGTTATTGTTGTTATTGTTTTTTTTTTAAATTTAGATACCTACTTAATTTATTCTCTTTTTGTAACATAAATTTCAAACGATTACAATAATTTAATTTGGTAAATGCATTTGATAGCACAGCCTGGATGTCATGTGGAAAAGCGCAGCAGCAGCTGTTCGGAGATGCCAACTGTACATATCAAATGCACTAATTTTGTAATTTCAAAATTAAAATTTTCATAAAATTACGAGACTTTCTTATATTATTATTATACAAAGGTATATTAGAAAGGTAAAAGTTTCATATTACAAATACAGTGTTTCACTATTGCTCGGTTTCTGAAGTACCAGATATCCTATAAATAAAGTTATGAAGCTTATAAACTGTACATAATCCCAAAATAGGGTTTCTAAACCATTCAACCAAGTTTATCTATTCCATAAGTTATCTAAAGGATATCTTAAGCAGAATGGGCAGATATCTGTACGATAATATCAGCGCAAGCTTTCTATAGTATCGTCTACTATTTTCTGTTGGATTATCTAACCAAACTTTTGTGCTGATACTGGTAATTAGAATATTAATTCTTTTTATTCTAACAACAATACCGATAGTACTAGTAAAATGGAATATTCTAGTTCGTCGACATCTTCTGATGAGGAATATATCGATATAGTTAAGTATATAGAATGCCCAAGACTTTATAGTGAAAGAAAAGATCAATATGCAAAATATGATGATAAAGATAAGAATAAGAGACAGCCAAACATGGAGCTGCCTTGCAGCAACTAGCATTGAATTATCTGGCAATTGATTCCCAAGCTTCAGTCCTTAATAAAATTTTGCATTTGTTCAATCTCTTTTTTTATTCCCGACAATAGGTTGTAAAAATTTTGCATGATTTCAAAAAATATTGTCAAAATCTGTAAAGTTGCGTCTTACACGTTTGTCTTTAGCTTCCATCTCGATTTTATCCATAGCCAAATAAACTAGGCAAATTCTTAACTTAAACAATACATCAATAAACACAAACATCTGGCAAGTTCAGTTACCTAACCCATATCAAAATGTAAATAATAATACTTCAGTCCTGACTACCTGTTCATCTAATCAATGACTACGTTCATCTCGAAAAATCCGGATCCGATCGATTCAATCGCATCTAGTGGATCTCCGTTTTTGTCACGGCATGAATTTATCGTATCTGTAAATCCAATTTTTCGATCGTATGCAAATAAACAGAGACCGACATAGCTAGACAAAGCGAAACAATCTTCTTTTTTTAAGAGTTTCTGGCAAAAACTCATAGGAGGGGCAAAGGGGGAGGATAGTTTATGTCCAGTTAGGATTTTAAAAAAGCAGAAAAGACATTTTGACAGTGACCAACGACCTTAACCTAGTTTTTATTTGTTTGGCGCCTTTGTTTAAATTTGCATATTAGGTTTTGTTGTACTTTTGAACTTTGTTAATTAAAAACTAATAAGTAATGAAGTTTTCAAAAACAAATAAAATTCTTGCAATAAGCTATCTATTTCTTTTGCTGTTACAACAGCAACATGAGCTAGGTAGAATCGCAGCATGAAAAAACGCATGGAACAGCGTAAGTTTATTAGGTAAGTTTGTAATTAATTCGTAAACATGTGTACATAAACAGTGTTTATATATTTTTTTATCAACCTTTGGTTCTTATATTTTTTATCTGGTGTGCTAAACTTAAATTATTATTTGTAGGAATCTGGCCTTGAATTATATATTCAAAGATAGGAAGCCGCGAAGAAAAAATAAGGTCAGAAGTGTTCACTGGTGGGAGGAAGGGAGGAAGTCATTCTCAAGAATAAGTTATCTGCAGAAGAATGGGTAGAAAATTTCCGAGTTTCCCAAAACACATTTGAATATATTTGCAACAAACTTAGAAATGAATTAGCACCTCAGCCCAATAGATTAAATCTATATTGGAAAAATGCAAAATTAATGAGTGTTGAAAAGAAGGTAGCTGAAAGTCTTTATTTTTTGGCCAGCTGTGCAGAATATAGAGTAGTTGGAAACCAATTTGGAATTCAAAAGTCTACTGTCTGCAAAGTGATATACCAATTTGTTAGTGCAGTTAATAAAATACTTACTCCAATACATATAAAATTCCCAAATTCTGCAGAAGCAATGCAATCCGCAAGCATTTTCCAACATAAGAGCAAAATTCCTAATATCATAGGAGCCATTGATGGTACACATATACCTAAATTACCACCATCTGAAGGATATAGGGATTTTATAAACAGGAAAGGTTGGGCATTATGGATTCTTCAGGGTATTGTTGATGCAAAATATAAATTTATTGATATTTCTATCAAACAGCCAGGCAGAAGTCATGATTTTTCAGCACTTTTGGCTTCAAATATTTATAGGAATATTGACAATTGTTTTCCAAAGGTAAGATTATTTATTGCATAAAAATATTTTACTAAGAAATATCTTAATGCTTTTGTTGATAAAAAAATAAACTGAAACATTTATGTAAATACCAGTTGACCAAAAGTACGGGCAATAAACTATTTTTTAAATTAATATATAGTGAGAATCTTTTTTATTATCAATTTTTACATCTTTAAACGTTCTGATTCCTGAAAAAAACAATGTCTATTTAAACTATATGTTTTAGCTAAAACAAATAATTTTGCTTTTAGGGTAATGTCCGAGTAAATGGTAGAGATCTGCCTATGTCATTATTGGAGATCCAGCCTATCCCCTTCTGCCTTGGTTGCTAAAAAGTTTTTCTGGACCCAATCTCACAGTCTTCGAAGAATCTTTTAATGTGCACTTGAATTCAGCAAGGGTGGCGGTAGAGATTGCTTTTGATCGCCTAAAAGCAAGATGGAGGTGTTTGCTTAAAAGAAATGACATGCATTTTTCATTTGTCCCAAATGTTATAGCTACTTGCTGCACTCTCCATAATATTGTTGAGTCATTTGGAGACAAATTTAATGAAAGTTGGTTGACAGCTATTGAAGAGGGGGAATTGGTATTTGAACAGCCAGTTAATGAAAAATGCCCTACTTATCACGAATTTGAGGGCTATGACACAAGAGTATTTATTACTGATTACTTAGGACGGAACTTCCCTTTACGCAGGACAATGATGAAGCCTTAAAATAAAATAATGTAATGAAATAATACATTTTTTAATCAAAATGTTTATTTTATTTTAGTCAAAGGCTGTAAGCTTTTTTTATTTAAATCTAAAGAGGAACTGGCAAACTAAACATCGCAACAAATAATAACAACTAAACCATCTAAATAATCTAACTATGTTCGGGTTTGGAACCTTCGGCAACATGCACTAAAACTGAGCTTTATCCACAACAGAATTTTTGCACTCGACGCGCGTTTCGCTAACCATGTTAGCATCATCAGGAGATGATTAAAACTCATTAAACTTTTTTTTAATCGTCTCCTGATGATGCTAACATGGTTAGCGAAACGCGCGTCGAGTGCAAAAATTCTGTTTCGGTATTGTGGATAAAGCTCAGTTTTAGTAAATAATCTAAGATATAATCTAACCAAGTCAGTCTTAAATAAAAAATGCCACCTCTTACTAATAACCGCTACTACATATCACATAGCCAAGGAATAATGTATTTTTGTAGTCAAAAATGTTTGTTTTATTTTGTCGAAGAGCATGAACTTTTTTTATTTAAATCTAAAGGTACTGGCAAACTAAATATCACAAAAATAGGAAACAAACTCAACCATGTAAATTGTCTAAGATATAATCCTCTATATAATCTAACCAATTCTGTCTTAACTAAAAAATATCACCTCTTACTAATAACTGTACCCTAGTAGACTAAAAAGACTAGTTAACAAAACACATAATCACATAGCCAAGGAATAATGTATTTTTTCTTATCAAAAATGTTTGTTTTATTTTAGTCAAAGGGCATAAACTTTTTTTTATTTAAATCTAAAGAGGAACGGCAAACTAAACATCACAGCAAAAAAAAAGAACTAAACCATGTAAATTCTCTGAGATATAATATAACTAAGTCAGTCTTAAATAAAAATAAAAAATGTCACCTCTTACTAATAACTGTACCAACTAGAGGAAAAAGACTAGTTAACAAAATACATAGCACATAGCCAAGGAATAATGTATTTTTTTTAATCAAAAATGTTTGTTTCATTTTAGTCAAGGGGCATAACCTTTTTTTATTTAAATCTAAAGAGGTACTGGCAAACTAAAGATCACAACAATAGAAAACAACTAAACCATGTAAATTATCTAAGATATAATCCTCCACATAATCTAACCAACTCCATATAATCTAACCAAGTCAGTCTTAACTAAAAAATGTCACCTCTTACTAATAACTGTACCTATTAGAGTAAGACTAGTTAACAAAATACATAGCACATAGCCAAGAAATAATGCCAAACTCAAACGGCACTTATAAAAAAAAAGAAATTTTTTTATTGGTGTTTAAGCATTCTGGCTCTGGATTTTTTGAGTTAAATATGTAGACAAATTACAATTTAGAAAAAAATATTTCTAATCATCATGACTACTAGTGCTATCATTATTAATATCCTTAGTTGGTATTTTTTCTGGTTTCTTTAATAATATTTTTTCCATACCTGATAGGAACACCTTCGTACATTTCAGCATCATTTGCTCAGATCTCGCCGATAACCTGTCAAAAAGGTCCTTGTCCATTTCTGCTTCTTTTTCTCTATTTTCATTTAATTTCTCAAAAAATTCTTGATGTTTTGTCTTTACCTTTTATTTAAATGTTTTTGGGGTACTTGAAAGCGTTTTTTTTAATTTAATGTGTCTGTAGTTTTAGGTGTTTCTGATAAGTCCTTGGAACAAGCAGGTATGGCCCCATCTGTGTCAGGAACATCCTCATACATTTCAATGTCCACATTTGTTAAAATTCTATTAACTGCATCTGAGTCATTTTCATCAATCACTAAAAATATACATCTCTATTACATGATATGGAATATTAAGAAATATCCAAAAGAATACCATATTTATTTCGGTCATCAGTGACAAAATACCGAGCAAAATAGTCTAAGAAAATACCCATATCAATTTTGTTATTAAATAAGCTTAATACGAATCATATTAAAAAAAAAAACAGGAAATGTAGTTACAGTACTGCTCACCTTGGACTTCAGATAGACTTTCAAAGCCCATGCTGCAATTGTCATCTACTTGTGATAAGGGACGAGTTCCTAGAAGATCATCCATCTCTGCATAAAAATCACAAACCATGTGATCATTACCACTTATTGAATTATGTCGCTTACATTTGTAATACTCGGGTAAAATCAAAATATTGGTTTTCATTTCAGACGAGCCTAGTAGGTAACCAAAATCAAACTAATTAAAGTAAGAAAGACAGACTGTAAATATAGTATAAACAAGATTATTCACAGTGTTAATATTACCCCTATAATGTATTAGTTAACAAAATACTTAAACAACTATATGCTTACCTTTTAAATTTTTGTACTTAATTATTAATTGATTGATGTCTCTAATAAAGCCCCTTTCTTTCATGGGTGCTATAAGTGTTTTAAATATATCAGAGACTCGGATACGTTTCCCATCCATTAACCCAAGTACTTGTTTTTCCTTTATTAAAGAAATGAAAAACGAAATTTCCTCTAAAGTCCATATATTTCTTCCTTTTCGTATCTTTTTAATTTTGGATATTCCTGAGCTCATTATTAATTTTTTTGAAAATTTTTCTCTGATAATTTAAATTTAGCAAACCATACACAAAAATTAAAAAAGTAAGGTTGGAAATTGCCGCCGCCCGGATCAGTTGACAAATGTCAATTCAATCGCGTTTCTGTCTCTAAAAGAAATCCCTTCGATCCGGATTAGTCAGTCCAACCCGATCGAAATACCGGATCGAATCGAAGGCTTCCATCCGATAGGAATATCAGGCGCCATCGTTTATGTCGATATTTTCAAGCGGATGAAGCTTCTATCGGATGAATTAGATCCGATCGGACGGCCTGTGATAAACGTAGTCAATGTTCCGAAAGAAATCCATTTTTAAATAATTGTTATAAATATTATATAATTATTATTGAGATTATTTTAGGTGGCCGATAATAAATATAAACTCATAAAACGGAAAATTTGTCAAATTGCTATTAAAAGTACATAATTTAAACATTACCTCAACCGAGAAAAAAATACAAAGGAAACGACAGTGAATCTGTGAACGGATAGCCGGTTTCAAGTCAAGATCTACTTACGATGCTGTCTTCACTAGTCCTCTATCTATACATCATTTCCTAAATTAACACTTCTTTGGTTTACGAAATCTTTAAATATGTTTGTTGCTGCTATTTCCACCTACAGTTAGAGTTAGAACTAAGATATCCATTTGATTGTTATTTGGAGTTATTTTTACATTTGGCTTACGTTCGGAAACCCGTATAAAGTTATTGGTTCGACAACTTTATCTATCTAATAGCTATCCATTGAATAACTCGAAAGGTTGAGAAACCGGGCATAAGTGATGTAGAAATAGGTGGTGTTTTATCGAAATTTCCCGCACCGCTTTTAGGGGGACGCGGGAAGTTGATGTTTCGGATTTTGCTTGCTAGGCGTGAAACAACGAAAAAAAGCATATGAGTACAAAAAAATGTTTCCCAACGCCCCTACTTATAAACCAACAAAGCTTTTATAAACTTAAGTTATGGAGATACAACTACACTATATCAGATGCTGCTGGAAACGTTACAACGTGTATCATGTGGAACGAATTCAAGTCTGATCGTGGGGCAAATGGCTTCCGGCATTCTCAAATGGGCAGAGGCTTTAAGTGAAAGCGTACAGGAGGTTAGCATCACAAAACCGTAATATGACTTTAGTAATGGCATACTTTTGGATCTTAAAAAAGGTGGTGAAAGGTGAAGAAAACTTGTACAGAAAATTACAAGAAGTGTGAAAAGGCGACAAGAAGATTTGAGCTACAATTTTGGGCAATGACAGATGAAGAGAGGCGAGCTTTTGTGCTAAACAGGACTACCACAAGCAATATTAAGAGAAGATCAGTAATTATAACAGCAGATCGAGAAACAAGAAGGAATCAGTCAGTGAAATACTTTCTAACTGATGAGCAAGGTGAAAGTCATAACGTCTGCAAGAAATTTTTTCTATCTACTTAGGGTTATGACTTGAAAAATGACAAATTTATTCCGAATGTAACTCTTAGGGATAATAACAGAATTGATAATTCCAAAGGCAGATAACAAGGGAAGACATAGAAAGCAAAATAAATTTGATCAGAATTCAATTAAAGATCACATTGAAAGTTTTGATCCTACCATATCACACTACCGACGTGAGCACGCTCCATCACTTTGACTGCTGATGACACGGATCCGTGTCACCACGTACATGTAGCTATGTGCTCGCGACCCGGATCCGTGTCGCGTGTAATATAAAAATTAAGCTCTAAGTACGCCACGAGCAGCAGGTGGAGGTAAACGTACGGTTGAGAGCATATAGCTAAAGCATAGGGAATTCTTGTTTTACATACCGATTTCGGGTCAGGTTTTTGTTGCTGCTGATTTTAAGATAAAATGGTGGATAATATGGCAAGACCTTAGGAACCTAAGATAACGATATTTACTTGCAAAAATCCGGAGAAATTGACTAATGATGACCTAAAAGGATGCCCATATTTTATCGTTTAAATTATCAGAGCATTCCAGAATGACTATTTTACATTTTTACATGTGATGTATATTTGCCAAATTTAGTATGTTTTTACGTATTTTGATATGCTCTGCATAATAAATATTAAAATTTATGTTATATTTAGTTTTTATACGTTTTATACGTTTTCAAAATAAAAAAAATTCCGACACGAATTCAAGTCGGTCAGCATATGACACAAAAATTGTTGCTATATGCGCATGACACGGATCCGTGTCAGATGTTCAAAATTCTCTAACACTCAGTATATATTAGGTAAAATAGTACATTTATGTATACAGAGTTTATACAAGCAAAATAAGAAAAAAAAAAGTTTAGCACACAGGTAATACCACAGCTAGAACCGTCAGCAACGAATGTGTTAAGGCGGTATCTTCCTAGTAACGTCACAATAAAGATAATGCATGAAGACTTTAACAGAAAGCAGGGAACTCATATATTTATCCTACGAACTCTATGGAAAAGTGGTTGCCAAGTTAAACATTTCATTTGCTTCTTTAGGAAACGAGGATATGTGAGACTTTTACAATACATGAAAGAGACACTGGCCATGATAGAAACAACTCCGACCCAAACTGTTCAGAATGTACATCTTTTGTTAAGCGCCAGGACAAGTATAGAGCTGCCAGAGAAGAATACAAGGCTGACGCTTTAAAAGAAGATGGACTCTATTTATCCGCAGATTTGCAAAAGGTAAAATATATCTAACAGATATCCACTTGTGTTTTATTTAAGTTTCAAAATATTTTTAGGTTATTATGATACCTAGATGTGATATGTTCAAGGAGATCATCTTTGTACCACGGTTGATAGCCTTCAATGAAACCTTTGTACCTTTGGGGAAGTCCCAAGGTCTTATTTTTGCCGTTGTGTGGCATGAAGCAGTTTCTGGACGCTCAAAGGATCATCTAATATCTACGTTCTACAACTTTTTTTTATCTGTACGGGATCAAGGGAAAATTACCATCTAGTTAGATAATTGTGCATCTCAAAATAAAAATTGGGCACTATTTTCGTTTTTTATATATATTATAAACTCAGATCAAGTATTTTCAGTCTGGACATACTGTACATACATATGTCTAGGGATGCACCAAGTTGAGTTAAGTCTTAACAGAAAAAAAGGTGTACGATTTCTCAGATTTCGTGGATTGCGTTAAAAAAAGCCAAATTAAAAACCGTAAATGTTAAGGAGATGAATATCGCTGATTTCTATAGCTTTAAAAAATTTACACAAAGACCGTATTTGCAAGACATGGCGTTTGTTGAATATGAGCGATGGCTAAGGTATTTAAGATACAAAACGTCCTTTTCATCAAGTTTCCAAGATCTGAAATTTGTGTTAAGTAAATATGAGACTGGCAAACTACCAAATCCAACGAGGAAATTAAATGAGAGGTATTTCAAAGGAACGACAACAAAATATTCTGTCAAAAATTCGCGGAATTGTGCTGAAAATAGATTGTTTTTTTTTTGGGAAAAACCTCATAATAAATGACAATTCAAATGGTTTAGAATGATTATGTTACCGTTTTTAAACTATTTTATTATTGTTCAGTGTACCTTTTAAGCTATGTACTTAGGATGTTACAATTTTTTTTTCAGTTAAGTATTTTTTCATGGGAATATCCTGCAGAATATTAATAACCAAAGTCGTATCTGCAATATATATGACTGTATAATCTATTAGGGCATGAATTATTTGCAAGAAAAATTGTTTTTTTTTGTGTGTGTCATAGATATCCCCAGAAATAAAGATCATCGTTATGTTTTTTGAGAAAACACGTGCAAAACTTAAAATATCGATTTTCTCAAAACTATATCAAATGCAGTTACGACCATTTTAATTAGGATTAATAATTTAATAATAATATAAAAGGTATTTTTATTATTTTACCTTTTTAAAGGCTCACAAGTGACATTCTGAGCATTAAACATAGTGCAGTAGGGCTGTTATTGTCAGCTTTTTTAAAGTGTAGGCTTATTTTGTGAATGTTTATATAGGAATGACGCTTAATGTATCTAAATGCATATTATACTTTTTATACAGTGTTGGTATTATCTGTCAGTTTATAATTATTTTGACAAATTCCTGCTGCGGAAGTTGATTTTTTAAACATATAGTTTTTAAGACATATTATGCATTTTTAATCATAATTTTTTCTTACAGCGACACTAGAGAGTGCTATAAAAAAAGGCTGAAGAACCTGATTATGTTACTGGCAAAGAAGAATCATTAGTACTAGTGTCAAGACAAAGAAAGCCAAGAAATTTTGAGAGCAGTTCCTCCTCCTAAAATCACGTATTTCGTTAAAAATTGCGCTGATGATTCTCTAAATCAAGGCACACAAGACGCCCTAATGGAACAAACAGAACTAACAGCCGTTACAGTTTTAATGTCTAACTCTCCTAGCGAGCTTCGAACAATTTTAATGTTAAATAATCCAAAAAATATCGACGACGCAGGTTCACTTGTCCTAAACCACTCCCTTATCGAACAACAAATAAATGCTCGTACCTATTTCCCACGACAAGAGCCCTATATTCCACAAAATAGAACACCTCCCAAATAAATAACCGTCAAAACTTCAGCTATATGCCTCCACCAATTCAACAACCTTTTGCTAACCACTTCCCAGTGCCAAATAATAACGATAACATTCAACCCCAGTTTTCAAGTAACGTAGGTACAATACCTAAACAACCATTTCCAAGGCAACTTATAAATATTCAACCCCAACCAGTACGTCAACATTTCCCCACTAACGAGCCAGTTTTTGGCAAGCCAAAAAATGTAATTTCTAAAGAAAATTCAAAAAAGTGACAAGTCCCCCAACCTCAATGTCTACAACCAGTAGAATGCCGTCGGCAATGACTAGAAACACGGACGTTCACGTGCGCTCAATTCAAAGCCGCAATATACAAAGGCAATTGCTCCGACATCAAAACTCATATTTCCAAAACCGTCACCCATTTGCTGACTTAGCCTATCTAGCAGATAGCCCAACCCAATCACAACAAGAATTTGAACATTCCCCTGAAGAACAAGAATGTCAAAACTGTTTCAAACTCCCGAATATTATGAAGAAACAGAATATGTTCATAATTATGGGAATCCGCTAGATTCACAAGAAGAAAAATTTCCCAACGACCTTCCAAACGAAAATCCGTCCTAAATCTAAATGGCTTTCAAGTCAACTCTCTTCCCTACATTCAGCTTCAAAATCCCCCAGCCAAATTTCTTACGATACGGTTAGCCACCATCTTTAATCAGACGATCTATAGCGGAAGAATATTTTCCACAATTAATTTTTCCTTGTAAACACACCCTAGTAACTTGTACCGGTCACACCAACACACAAAGTAAGGCAAAAATCCCTCTATTAAAAGAATTCAATATAAACAATGAACTCGAATTAATTTTATATAGTTTTCATGATTATTTCGATGGAATAATAGGTATGAGATTTACGCAAATTAGGTCTTAATATCGATATAACAAATAGACTTCTAAAAAACGATACGATTGGAATACCTATTTATTACAGAGACAACTTTGACTTACAAAAAATAGAAATACCACCCTTATCTATAATAATAAAAACATATATACTGATATACCCGATGAAACCGAATTGTATATTCCTCATCTACGCACCGCCCAACATATTGAAATCCCAGGTTCGCTTTTAAACGTTCGAAATGGCACTATCCCTTTGAAACTTCGAAATCAAAGAAATCGAAAATTTCGAGATATTTAATACCGAACAAATAACGTCCAACTTTCACACATATGACAATTCCGATCATAACCAAGATTTTTCACTTATCTGTACAGATCATTTGAATAACGAAGAAAAAGCCTCCCTTAAAAAAGTCATCCTTCAATTTCCAGAAATTTTAAAACACAGGCCAAGCGAAAAACTATCTTGTACAAATACAGTTAAACATGAAATTAAGACCACAGACAATATTCCAGTTTATACTAAATCGTATCGTATACTAAATCGTACAACCCAAACCCAAACTAACCCAAACTAACCCTTTTGTACATAAAAAGAAGTATAAAAACAAATTTCTGAAATGTTGGAAAATGGTATTATTCGTTCGTCTTCAAACCCTTGGTCCAGTCCCGTCCGGGTCGTTCCCAAAAAGGCTGACGCTTTTATGAAACAAAAATGGAGAATAGTTATAGACTATCGTAAAACTAACGAGAAAACTATTTCAGATCGTTACGTCATCCCCAACATTTCCGATATTCTCGATAAACTTGGCCGCAGCCAATATTTTACCACATTGGATTTAGGCTCTGGCTTTCATCAAATAGCCATGCACCAAATCTCCATTGAGAAAACTGCTTTCAGTGTCGAAATTGGACACTACGAGTTCCTCCGAATACCCTTTGGCCTCAAAAACGCCCCTGCAACCTTCCAAAGAGTCATGGACAACGTCCTTAAAGATCTGCAGGGTAAAATCTGTTTAGTATAAATAGACGACATAATTGTCTTTTCTGCCTCCTTGCAAGAACATATTTCAAATTTAAAAGAGGCCTTTCAAAAACTCAAGGAAAGCCACCTTAAAATCCAGCTTGATAAATGTGAGTTTCTTTGCAAAACTGTAGAATTTTTGGGTCATGTCATTACACCTGAAGGCGTAAAACCAAATCAAAAAAAAATAGCAGCTATCCAAAAATTTCCATTGCCAAAAACATCTCGTGACATTAAGTCATTTTTAGGTTTAATTGGCTACTATCGGAAATTTATAAAAAATTTTGCACACCTAACGAAACCATTAACAAATTACGTTAAGAAGAATAAAAAAGTGGAACACACCCCTTAATTTGTCCAAAGTTTCGAAATCTGCAAGACTATACTAATGAACGACCCTGTACTTCAACATCCAGATTTCACAAAACCCTTCGTTCTTACCACGGACGCTTCAATCGTCGCTATCAGTGGAATTTTGTCTCAGGGCCCTATTGGCAATGATTTGCCAATCGCATATGCTTCACGCACCCTAAATCCCGCAGAAATAAACTATAGCACCATCGAACGCGAACGTTTAGCTATAGTTTGGGCGACCAAATATTTCCGCCCCTATCTTTATGGGACCCAATTCAAAATTGTCACAGATCACAAAACGTTACAATGGCTATTTTCTGTTAAAGAGCCTACTTCTAAACTCACTCGTTGGAGACTGAAACTTCACGAATATGACTACGAAATCGTGTACAAAAAGGGGAAACAAAATTCTAATGCCGACTGTCTATCCCGCATACAAATTAATCCAATCGAAACCGATCAAATGTCAATCATCCCTAATTTTGATCCCGAGGAAATTCCCGAACTACCGCCTGAAGAACTTGACGAAATTCTTAACACACTTTCCGAAAAACCAAAGAACGAGAAAATCAATATAATTTCGGATATAATACTACGACCAGCAGAACCCTCTACCGACCTAAAAATTAAACACTCAAGGTCAGAAAACCCTGTTATTGGCGCCCCATACGTTCAAAAAGCGTTAAATATTTATAAAAATCAAATTATATTTAGATATTCCAACAATAATAAAATCAAGGTCCAAAAATTATTTATTTTTGATAAACAAAGAATTATTATATTTTTGAAAAATGATCCGTTTGAAGAAGATCTCTGTGCAATTATTAAAGAATATTTTATACCAAAAACTACATATTGCTTGCACTTCATGAATAAATCTCTCGAACCACTTATAATAAAAAGTTTTCAGGAATATTTCAAAAATAATTCATTTAACCTTTACATATCTAATACCATTCTAGAAGACATAACAGACGTAGAAGAACAACAATTAAAGATTAAGTACTATCACGAGACCAAAACGTCCCACCCAGGTATTCAAGAAAATATTATATCACTTAAGAAAAACTTCTATTGGCCAAATCTAGAAAATGACGTCAAAACATATGTAAATCTTTGCGAAATTTGCCAAAAAACAACCAACACAACACAACAATCTTTTGACCACATCTATATAGATATCTATAAAACACATTGTACTTCTTTCTAACTGTGATTGACAGCTTTTCTAAACTAGGACAAGCATACCCTCTTTTAACACCCACAGGAATCGAAGTAGAAAAAAAACTTATTACTTATTTTAACCATTACGGACTCCCCCGAAAAATCACTACAGATAATGGCACATCCTTTAAAAACGAAATTATTCAAAACCTCTGTTCCTTGCACAAAATTGAAATCCATTATTGCACCCCCCACAACCTCAATTCAAATAGTCCAATAGAACGTCTTCATTCAACTTTAAATGAAATTATTCTCACCCTTAAGCACCAAAAGCCAAAAGAAAATATAACAATTTTAATTAATTATGCAATTCTTTCCGATAACAACTCTACGCATAGTGCATCCAAATATACCCAATTTCAAATTGTCGGAGGAAAATTAGATTATAAAACCCTTTAGAGCTTTCAAACGATCAAACTTTTTCTCAATACATGCAACAACATGCAGAAAATATTAAAATAATTAGCCAAGAACTTCACGAAAAATTAACCTTACAACGACCACCTTCCTTAGATAAAATAAATAAAAACCGAAATCCAGTAAATATCGATCCTAACAAGCCACTCTTTACAAAAACCTTCCCACAGAAATCAAAAGTTAAAGAGTCAGACAAATATAAAAAAGTAAGCAAACTTATTGTAGAGAAAAGTAATGTTGTAGCTATCCAGAATAGACAAATCCGCAAAAACTTATTAAAACCACAACGTATAATTGTTTCAGATGTACATATCATCCCATTCCTGCTCCTTCTACCTATCGCTACGAACTTAGAAGTTAAATGCATTAGAAACCCCATACTACCAACGGCCATAGGAAAAACCTATATATCTGCTACTCAGCACACATCCACTTTTCATATAAATCTTACAGAAATCGAAAGTCCTTTATTTAATATAAAAAATATTTTGATCCAAGCAAACAATAGTTATTTGTTTTACTAGGCAGCAAAGTAGTAGATTGACTGCCGCGGCTGATAGTTCATAGCCGAGCGTAGCGAGGCTAGGAATTCAGCTAAGGCAATCAATCTACTTTGCTGCCGAGTTGAACATATAATTTTTTCTCCGATTGTTTATAATGATATATGTATATTGTATATTTGCAAATTATTACAATTCCCACAATCTTTTTATTTTTCCTGTAGTGATAAATTAAGACAAAATTTGATAGAAATCGCAATTGTTGGAACGGTTGGTTGCTATGGAAATGTATATGTCCATAATAATTATAGTTTGACAACTTATGTCAGACGTTTTATTCCCATGGAGACTAATCACTTTGCTGCCTAGGCAGCAAAGTACTTACTTTGCTGCCAATCGGAGAAAAAACTATTTTCAATACAAAGCAAAATGAAAGCTTTTCAATTCTTACTCTTACAAAATTTAATCAAACTTATGAATTATGTTGGGGTTGGGAACCTTCGGCAACATGCACTAAAACGGAGTTTTATCCACAAAATTATTGCACTCAATATGAGTGCAATAATTCTGTTTCGGTATTGTGGATAAAACTCCGTTTTAGTAAACTTATGAATATCTACAGACATTTTTAAGAAATACCAAAATTTTTCACAAACCCAATCGACCAAAAAGATGCCTCCTTAATGTAATTGGCCAAGTCGACAAGTGGCTCTTCGGCACTCTAGACTCAGACGATGAAACTCGTTATAATAATTACTTCGAGATGCTAACAGAAAATCAAGAAAACTTAAATGAAAACTTTTACAAAGAAAAATCAATTGTATCAATGTTAAACACGAGAATATACTAAAAATTAAAATAAAAATAAATACTAATCAAATAATTTTAGTAGAGAAAATTAATTTACTAGAAAAGAACCAGTTAGATATATCTAATGCCTTTATTAATTTTGGACAATATAATGTTGCAATTAAACAACCTAAATTCTGTAATAAATAATATCGAAAATGCAATCTCATTTGCTCATGTAAATAAAATGCACAACTCCATACTCAATCCTAACCAACTTGTAACATTAATAGAAGATATAAAAACAATATACGGTCCAAACCGGATACCTGAATTTAAGGAACTAATAAACTTTTATAACTATTTATCTGTCCAAGTTCTTATTAAAAATAACTTAATTTTATTTTCAATACACACACCAATTGTTTTGCCCAACAACTATATCTTTTACAAACTTTACCCAATACCTGTTGCAAACAAAACCATTCTTCTATCTAATCCTTACGCCTTACGTCCTACTCACAAAAGAAGATTACTGGACCACGGAAGAAGAATGTCCGCAACTAGAAGACCTTTTTATCTCCAAGCAAAGCGCCCTATCGAAAGACGAACGTTGCCTCTTCGAGCTGCTAACAACGTCAAACAATATATGTGTCCATTAATCAATGTTAACTACCAAAAAAATACTATTCAACGCCTAAATGGTAACGAAATTTTGGTCATTCCTGTGAACAAGATAATTGCACGAGACAAATGTCAGCGAGGAATCTAAAAAATCTCTGAGCCGAGTATTGTTACTCTATCTATGTGCCCTGTTGAGATAGATAACAAAACATACGAAGGCGAAAGAAAAACACAACTTCAATATGTGTTAGAACTGCCAAAGTTTTCGAATGTCCAAAGTAGCAACAATATTTCCAAGTTAACTATCGAAGAAATAAACTCCCGAAAATTCGACGAACCTTTGGATCGCTCCAATTTCATCCATTGCCGCCCTTGTATGCGGAATCCTGCTGTATATTGGATGGAAAAAGTGGAACAAGCCTGTTTCATCCCAAGGAAATCACCTCTGCAAGAACGCCCTCCACAGACGACCCTTCAGAAGAGAGTCGGAAAAACGATCAACCACTGCAGCCCTTATTTTCCGAACTTGAGGAGGGAGGAGTTATGTGATACAACCAGGCCGATAACCCGATGACCCAACTTTTCTGCCGATCAATTGTTATTATTTTTATTAATTGTATACACAATATTTATAAGTTAGTAGAATCGGCATTTTATATCATTAGGTCACATAATTACATTTTACGTTTTTACTTATCATTTAATTCTCGAAAGATACAGATCGTAGTTATTTTGATAGTCAAAACTTTTTGTGTAGAATTATTATGAATAAAATAACTTTTTTTAAAAGTTAATCTTCAATGATAATATTCAAGTGACAGCTGACAGATAACCGTTGATGACTTGCGCAGTCGTAAAAATCACACACGTGGGCTACGCCATACTTAAGGCGTGGCACACGATGACTGACAAGTGATATTTCAGGTTTGACAAGTGACAGTTGATAAACGACAGCGGACGCACTAGTAAAAATCGCACTGGTGGGCTGCGCCATTTTTAAGCCGTGGAATACGATGAATGCCAACTGACATTTGACAACATGACAGTTGATGACTTGCGTACTAGTCAAAATCGCACACGTGGGCTATGCCATATTTAAGGCGTGGCATACGATAAATAACAAGTGACAGCTGACAAACCCTCCGCGTTACAGAACCCTCTGCATGCACTCTCCATGCTATAGAACCCTCTGCATTACCGAACCTACCACGCTATAGAAACAGACTCGGCCATCTTCGGAAGCTCCGATTCGAAAGCACGATCTAATAGCCGACTTGGGCTATTAAATTTTTAAATAATATAAGTGGACTATATTTTTAATAAAATATACTCTGTATAAAATTTCTTATTTGCATACAAAGGCAGCAGACCTTGAAACAAACAGGCCAAGAGTCAAAAAATAAACGTTGTTTACGACTAATATGAATTAATTATCCCTCCGGCTCGCTTTTTGCAAACGGTATAAATACAGTGTGAAAACCATTCATCTGAGCACGCTCAACAACGAAGCAGCTTAAGCCCCGACGCCGATTTAGACTTTGCGTTATTTTTTGTGTTTTTGCGGTGTTTAATTTTTAAAATCGGTAAGTCTCATAAATAAATTATATCAACTAGGATTCAATCATAAAATAATTTCAAAATATCCCAAATTATTCAAAAAATCGATTTAATTTTTTAGTTAGTTAAATACCGCTTTAGGGGGGAAATGTCACCTTTTAGGATTATTTTTCATGGTTTTACACAAAGACTATATAGTTTTTAAACTAGGTACGCCTAGTTTCAAAACTATGTAGTATTTGCATGTGTATGAATTTTTGTTAAACGTCTTTAGTATAATCTAAAATAATTTCAAAATATCTCAAATTATTCAAAAAATCGATTTAATTTAGTCCGTTAAATACCGCCTTAGGAAGGAAAAGACCACTCATATATCTTATGCTCTAGCTTTATTAAATACGTGCATATTTAACTGATTATTTCACTAGAGTTTTTTTTACTGGTAAAACGTCATAGCAACTGCTCGTTTCCTACTGACAAAACTACTACCTGCCCGTTAATTGAGTGGTTTTTAGCGACAAAACTATGACAGGTCCATCAGAAAGGTGTCTGGTATAACTATTATTGTGAGTCTGACAAACGTTAGTTCAAAAAGACACAATCAATACAACCAAGTCGTGGAAGTGGCTCACCCACGCCAACCTAAAAGTGGAAACTGAAGCCTTGATCACAGCCTGTCAAGAGCAAGCGATAGCAACCAACTATATGAAGGCCAACGTAATGAAGACTGACACAGACCCAAAATGTAGAATGTGCCAAGCCCACCCTGAAACTATGGTTTATGGTGTATGCACCATATAGTATCCGGTTGCCCGATCCTGGCGAAAAAAGCCTACCTAGACAGTCATAATTCAGTTGCCGCATACCTGCACTGGAATATTTGTAAAGAATATGGAATACAAGTCAATGAAGATTGGTATAAACATAAGCCGGACCCCGTCACCGAAGCCCAGACATCAATCTAATATGGGACACGCAAGTAGAAACAGACCGGACCGTAACAGCGAACAAGCCCGATATCATTCTGAAGAATAAGAAGCTCAAGACCTGCATACTAATAGACGTAGTAATAACCTCAGACTATAATATCACCCAAAAAGAAGCAGAGAAGTGTCTAAAATATAAAGACCTCCAAATTGAAACACAAAGACTGTGAGGCATGAAAAAATTAGTAGTCCCGGTAGTAATTGGAGCGACAGGATTGATATCGAACGCTACTTGCGAAGCTATTAAGCAACTCCCTGGAAACCATAAGTTACTAGCAATGCAGAAGACAGTTGTGTTGAGCACCGCGCACATAGTACGTAAAGTACTATGACACATATAACATTAATCCAACATCTTCCAAAACAGAATTACCCTCAGTACACGGCAAAAATTACACCCGATACCGATATAAAAACGGTGTGGCAAAAAGTGAAAGCAGTGTCAAGCATCAACATTGGCAACACAATCGCATCCATACAAACGGAAAGTGGATCCATAAGATGCCGAAGAAATATTAAACACAATAGCCAGCCATTTTGAAAAAGATAGCAACATCGATAACTATGATCCAAACTTCCTACAAACATCAAAAAACAGAAATAAATATAGATTTTACAACACAAAATGACCTAGATTATAACTTGCCTTTTAGTTTAAAAGAACTAAATGATGCACTTCAGCAATCTAAAATAGGTGCTCCAGGCACAGATACAATTTCAAATGATATGCTTAAAAACCTAACACCGGAAATAAAAGAAAAGCTTCTAGGGCTCTATAACAAACTGTGGAATGAAAATACTTACCCGGAATCCTGGAAAGAAGCAGTAATAGTTCATATACCCAAACCTAATAAAAACAGACTGGTACCATCAGGATATCGCCCCATCAGTATCACCTGCTGTTTGGGAAAACTGTTGGAGAGGATGGTAAATAACAGACTTCAAGGCTACTTAGAAAAAAATAGTTTGTTAGCTCCCTACCAAGCAGGGTATAGAAAGAAACGATCAACAACAGATCACTTAGTTTTACTGGAACACTCTATTCAAGAGGCGTTTCGGAAACGAGAACACCTAATAGCCGCGCCTTTGACATGACGTGGTATGGAATCTTAGACAAAGTGTCAAAATTCGGACTGAAAGGAAAACTACTGCTGTTTATCAAATAGTTTCTCGAGAATCGACGTTTCAAAATAAGGGTTGCAAATAAGTTTTCAACAATTCGAACACTGGAAAACGGTGTCCCGCAAGGATCAACACTCAGTTGCACTCTGTTTGCAATTGCTATAAACGGAATTTGTAAAGGTGTCAACCAAGAAATTAAAATGTGTCTATATGTCGATGATTTAGCAATCCTAAGTCGGAGACATTACACGTATACTGCAACCGGCAATCAGTAAAATCATTGAAAATGGAGACAAAATTGGTTTTCAATTCTCCGAAGAGAAAACAAAATGCGTACACTTCTGTCGACTTAGAAAGCCCCATTACGATCCATTGTTATATCTAAAAGAAAAAACTATAGAGTGCGTTAGTACTGTAAAATTCTTGGGTTTAATATTTGACAGCAAACTTAACTGGCACGAACACATTGAACTCGTCAACACAAAATGCAGACAACATCTTAACATACTCAAAGTGTTAGCGCATATAAAATGGGGGGCTGATCCAAAGAGACTTCTTATGATATACAAGACATTAATATTGTCTAAGATAGACTATGGCAGCATTGTATACTCCTCAGCAAGAAAAAGTCTTTTGAATAAACTGGATAAAACTCAAAATTTGGGAATACGTTACTGTCTGAACGCATTCCCAACGACTCCTGTTCAAAGTCTCTATTGTGAATCTGCTATAATGCCTCTAGAATAATGAAGAAAAATTCTAGAAACATCATACCTAACAGGCGTTAAATCTTATCCTAGGAATCCTAACAATGTTTTTTTATTTCCAGATACACCGGTGCTATCAGAAAAATTGATTTTGCAAGCAAATTAAAAAATAAAGTTGTTGATGAATGGCAAGCTACGTTTGATAGAACCAACACATTACTTCGTAAATTAGAACCAGTAGTTAAAAGAAACTATGATTCCATGTGATCAAGTAGATTTGAAACCACAAAAGCATTTAGACTTCGTACAGGACATACAAGTCTTACGCATCAGCACATTCTTAAAGGCGAACCAGCACGAATGTGTGATCAGTGTAATGTACTACTCTCAGTAGCACATATTATTACAGAATGTCCAGTGTATAGTGTACAAAGACAGCGATATGGCGTAGAGCCAGACATCGGAGATAATCTGAAGAAAGGAAACATAAACAACACATTGGAATACATGAAATGTATCAAACTATTCGACAAAATTTAAGCATGAAAATCTGTGATATAAACCAATAAAATATTCTTACCTAAAAGAACACCTAGGAGAAAAAATACCTGTGATAATTACCATCTGTGATAAAAATCGAAATATACTTACCTGTAAGAGTCTCTAAGAGCTAATGACCATAGAGGTCGATGCTCTTCATGGGTGGGTTTGGGTTAGGTAGAAATCCCACACTGCTTGGCACCCATTAACTCATCTGCCAAGCGCCTTTTGAAGGTTTTCCCACCCAACACATAAAATAATAATAATAATAATAATAATAATAATAATAATAATAATAATAATATTGATAATAATAATAATTTGCTTTCCTAAATAATGTTTTTTGTTTCAGAGCCTTCGACTCCATCTACACGGCGATGTGGCGACTGTGATCTGGAGATCTCCATCACGCGATGGAGAGAACACCTCGAGGAGCTCCAGCATGTCGCCAACACCTGTGTAGCGCAGGAGGAAGTAATTAAGACTGCATCCCGGGCCCGGGTTGCAACATACCAGCTTTCTTCAATCCAAAATCCTACTAGTGTGATGAGATTTCTGGAACATCTTAAAGGAAATTTCATCAAGCTGGTAGTAGACCAAGTCGCAAGACTTGGTCATATCAAAGTCGTTGTGTTGTTATTCAGTCGCTTCCTCCTGCAGACAAATGAAATGGAGGAGGTCAAGTCATTTAATACGACAATCGGCCGGTGAGCCTAGGTACAGACCTGGAGTTGTTCCGACAATTTCGGGCGATCCTGGACAGAAAAGCGACAGAGTGCCAGGAAAAAGACAGTGGTATGTATTTTGTTCTTACCCTACATGTTTTTTATCTTGACTTTTAAAATAACGATTTTTAGGTACTGGTTTGTTCTGTATTCTTAACAATATTTTTTCTTTTGTTATAGGCTGGGCCCCCCAACAACTCCTCCATTTAGAAATTTGTATAAATAAGGTCAACCTATTGAAGGCATCATCATATTCCGCTGCCAAAAGAAATATAATTGAAAAAAGCTATTTTTGACATTCAAAATCATGATGAAAAATTACGTTGGGGTTTGGAACCTTCGGCAACATGCACTAAAAACAGAGTTTCATCCACAATACCGAAACAGAATTCTTGCACTCGACGCGCGTTTCGCTAACCATGTTAGCATCATCAGGAGATGATTAAAACTCATCATCTTCTGATGATGCTAACATGGTTAGCGAAACGCGCGTAGAGTGCAAAAATTCTGTTTCGGTATTGTGGATGAAACTCTGTTTTTAATGACGAAAAATGTTTTATGTGGTCAGTCTTAACTTCCTTGCATCCGATTCATTGGACACAAAACCCGCGCCGTGTCAACAACTACACAAGTTTTTGACAATGAACTGGACTTTACAGGTATAGAATTTCCGATTAAACTAAAATCTATTTCCAAGTTTGATATTTCCGTCAATGTTTATGGCTTAGATAAAAATATTGAAAATGGCAGAAATATCACTGAGGTTGTTGGTCCTTTATACTTTACTAGATCACGAAAGGCGAGGCATGTTAATTTACTATTAATCAGTGACGACTGTGGAAATAGTCTTTACTGTTTAATACGAAACATGTCTCGCTTAATTTCAAGTCAACTAAGAAAACATGATGGTACTAAACACTTGGGTGATGGGTGTTTGGTATATTTTTCATCTCAAGAAAAATGATCAGATCATCAAAAATACGATTGCGGTCACGTGTTAGCTAAAGTCCCGAAAACGAAGTCAAAGGAATTGCTAGACTATGGCAAAGATATTCCTGAGAATATTCTTAAATTTACAGATTTTGAAAAGAAATTAAAGGTACCTTTTGTTGTTTACGCCGATTTCGAGACTATTTCTAAACCCCTCAATATAGAAAAAAATGAGCTGGATCCCCTAAATTTCCTATACTGTGCGAACACACAGCATATCCCTTACTCTTTTGCCTACTATATTAATGCGATTTCCATGATTCTCACTCTATATTCAAAACATTTAGGGGGGAGAATGCACATAAAGTTTTTGTAAAGTGGTTAGAGGCTGATTGCAAATCAATCTATAAACAGTTTATAAAAAATATTGTGCCAATGCTCTCTATGAGTAGTGGTAGAGAGGCTGTTTCGTAAAGCATATTGCCATATTTGCGAGAAAACTTTTGGGCTAGAAGATGAAAGAGTAAGAGATCATTGTCATCTTACAAGAGAATTTCGAGGTGCGGCTCACTCTATATGCAACCTAAATTTTAAAGTCCTATCTTTTTCCACAACATGTGCGGCTTCGATTCTCACCTGTCCGTGAAATAATTAGCCCTCGAGAACGAGAAATTTGATGTTATCCCCCAAAATAAGGAAAAGTATATTTCATTTACCAAACATATTTTGGTGGATAATGTCGAATATGGAGAAGGTAAACAAAAACAGGAATTTTTTAAATTACGCTTCCTCGACAGCCCAGCCCAAAGTTTGGATAATTTAAGTAAAAATTTAAAACCTGAGCAATGTTGAGATGTTCGAAAATATTTTCCACGAGAAGACGAATTTAAACTTATTCGGCAGAAGGGTGTTTTCTCATATTTTTATTGTCAAAATTAGATTATACCAAGCTACCATCAATCGTTGACTTCAATAACGAATTACGAAAAGAAGCCATCGAACAAGATTACAAGCGTGCTCAGACTGTATGGGATTTATTCAAATGCGAGAATTTAGGCCAATATTCAGATTTATATTCAAAATCCGATGTTTTAATTCTAGCAGATGTTTTGAGAATTTTAGAGACGTGTGTCTTACGCGTTGTCATTTTGCGCGGCTCTAAAAATCACCTCGATAAAGCATAAGCTTTTAAAGGATCTAGACATGGTACACTTCTTTAAACGCGGAATTCGCGGAGGAGTCAGTAAGTGTAGTGTTAGGAAATCTTTTGCAAATAATAAGTATATGCCTCATTATGATGCTTCTAAACCTACCTCGTACGTCATGTATTTGGATGCAACCAATTTATATGGCGCAGCCATGTCATAATATTTACCAACGGGTGATTTTAAATGGCTCGCGGAAGACGAAATTCAGAATTTAGATTACATGAATATTGATAAAAATTCAAACACCGGATACGTTTTTGAAGTCGATTTAGAGTATCCGGAAGAATTGCATTATGTGCATAACGAGTTACCCTTTTGCCCGGAGTCCATCTAACCACCAGATTCTAAATTAAAAATCACCAAATTAATTCCAAATTTCCAACCGAAAACGAAATACGTTATTCATTTTCAAAATTGCAGCAACTTTAAATCATGGCCTTAAACTCACACAAATTCACAGCATTCTCTCTTTCAATCAATCTCCTTGGCTCAAAATTTATATTGACCTAAACACAGCAAAACGAAATGCTGCAAACAACAAGTTTAAAAAAGACTTTTTCAAGCTGATGAACAATACTGTGTTTGGGAAAACGTTCCTCGGATCGAATCTTGGTGGATCCAGGACCTTAATAGAATCGACCGAAATAGTCACTGATCTAGAAAGAAAGTCAGGAACAATATGGTATTTACCTTTTCGATGGATAAGTTCAAAGTCAAACTGTTGGAGGCGCAGCTGCCAACGTGCTGGGCGACCTTGTGGATTCTTTAACCTATGAAGCAATAACAGAGATGCGTGATCGCTGATGACCTTAAAATGAACATGTTCTAAATAATGCCTGAATTTCTCAACGCTCCAAATCGCAGTAATGCATTGCTTCTCAGTGACGGATAGCTTCATTTCCTGCCTCGTTAGAGATCTAGACAGATAACAAACTACTTTTTCACTATCGCCGAACTGCTGCGTTAGAACTGCTTCTAGACCATAAGATGATGCATCAGTCTGCAAACAAAACTCCTTCTCAAAATCAGGTGCTGTCAAGATAGCAGTGTAGCAGTAAAAGGCTTCTGACAATCTGATGTCCAATTTCATTTGGTGTTCTTCTGAGTCAAATCGAGGATAGGTGCCAATAGTGACGAGAAATTTGGGACGAAACATCTATACCAGGAAGCTGTTCCAATAAAACGGCGTATTTCATTGATACTCTGAGGCGGTGGAATGTTGACAATTGCCTCAACTTTCTCTGGATCTGGTTTTAAGCCCTTGCTATTGACCAAATAACCCAAGTACCGCGATTCGGGTTTGCAAAAATTGCACTTACCAGGGGATACGATAAGGCCAGCCTCACGAAGACGGTCAAATACTGTGTTCAATAATTCCAGATGTTCTGGAAAGGAGCTCAAAATGATTACTATGTCGTCAAATACGCCATTACGTTAGGCCATCGCTGATGACCTTGACATGAACATGTTCTAAATAATGCCTGAATTTCTCAACGCTCCAAATCATAGCAATGCACTGCTTCTCAGTGACGGATAGCTTCATTTTCTGCCTCGTTAGAGATCTAGACAGATAACAAATTACTTTTTCACTATCGCCGAAGTGCTGCGTTAGAACTGCTTCTAGACCATAAGATGATGCATCAGTCTGCAAACAAAACTCCTTCTCAAAATCAGGTGCTGTCAAGATAGCAATGTAGCAGTAAAAGACTTCTGACAATCTGATGTCCAATTCCATTTGGTGTTCTTCTGAGTCAAATCGAGGATAGGTGCCAATAGTGACGAGAAATTTGGGACAAAACATCTATACCAGGAAGCTGTTCCAATAAAGCGGCGTATTTCATTGATATTCTGAGGCGGTGAAATGTTGACAAGGGCCCCAACTTTCTCTGGATCTGCTCTCAAGCCCTTGCTATCGGCCAAATAACCCAAGTACCGCGATTCGGGTTTGCTAAAATTGCACTTATCAGGGGATACGATAAGACCAGCCTCATGAAGACGGTCAAATACTGTGTTCAATATTCCCAGATGTTCTGGAAATGAGCTCAAAATGATTACTATGTCGTCCAAATATACCATTCCGTTAGGTTCTAACTCAGGTCCCAAAATAGTGTCTACAATGCGTTGCCAAGTCGCCGGCGCATTGGATAAACCAAAGGGAATTCTACGGAACTGGAACAATCCTCGGCCTGGAACTGTAAACGCGGTATACTCGCGTGAGGACTCACACAGAGGTACCTGCCAAAATGCGGACTTATAGATAGAACTGATGAATTTGGTGCTTCGCAAACGGTCTAAAAAGGTCAAAATGTAAAGAATGTGGTAGGCATTCTTCTTTGAACACGAGTTGACCTTTCGAAAGTCGATGCAAAATCGAAATTTGCCATCTTTCTTACGAGCCAAACAGACAGGGCTTGAGCACGGACTACTGGATCTCTCAATCACTCCTAACTTCAGCATCGACAAACTTTTGCTTGTACGGAGACACTTAAATAAAAGCTATAGGAGTAGAAAATCATATATTTTATTCGTTATGATTTAATAAAAATGATATTATTCATCAATTTCAAAGTCCTCTATTTAGAAATACTATTGTGGTTGGAGACGATTGGCTAGCAACACATTTTATGCCTTTGAAAGGTCAAAAGTTTGCAAATCAAGTAAGTGCGGAGTCAGCTACAATAAACAAATTATTATGTTGGTTTGATTTATATGTTGATTTAAAAGTATTAAAATCATTAGGCAAAGAACATGATTATAAGGTTAATACCTTAGAAGCTATAAAGACTTTTGCTTTAGAATTTCTCGTGTTGATGGAAGGTAAACAAAAGACTGGAGAAAAAATTACATTATGGCGTTACGTATTTATAAAAGGATTTGTTGATCCTCCAAATCCTATTCTTTTGCACGAATATATAGACAAATTCGCTAAGGAAATTACCCCTTTATTAACTCTATAGGTAGTTAGGAAGACTATTAAAAGTATGGAATTAATCCTGAAAAGTGGTGGATTCCCTATAAATCAAGTGCATAATGAAGAGGTAGCAAGTACATTGAATTCTACTTTTATATCACATATGAATGTTTTCAACCCGATCACCTTTAATGATATTCAATACCATCAATTGGTGAACATATTTAATATAGGTTATGAGAAAGACAAATTTCAAAAAAAGAAAGGAAATAAAATAGGAAGCTTGTATTCTAAATTAATTGCAGTGGATAAGAAATTAGAAACTGTAAATCCTTGTGATTTTTATTTAGGAGTAAATGGCAGAGCCAAAGAATCCTCACTTATTTAGTAGGAAATTAATCAATGCCTGTATATTGAAACACAAACAAAGAAAAAATAATACTTATGGGGATAATGTATTACAGACAATAGAAAATGTTATTCTGAACAAATTATCTATTGTAAATGCTGTTGACGTATTCACAACTACTAAAGCTAATAATTTATGGAATTCTGAAGAATATGGAAGTGCTGATACTATTATAAAAGAAGGAAGAGTCCATATTAAAAGGAAAATTCAATTGCAATCTCAAAATAAAAAAACATATAAATAAAGATGATAACATGGAAACTAATTTAAAAACTGAAGATGAGGACTTAAGTGAATACTCAGAAGATAATAAAGATAAAGGCTCCCTATTTGTCACTTATTTTAAACAATTTCGATTTAGTGACAAATTAATAGCTTAGTTCTAAAATTTTACAACAATTTAACAACAATATCCTACATTTAATGAACTCTTAAATTATTGTTTAGAAGAATGAAAAACAATGAATCATGTCGATATAAAACTTTTTAATAAAGAACAACACGGAGGCATAAAGGAAATATCAATCATGACTTTAACTTGTCGAGTAGTTCAATTTGTAGTAGAAATTACGGCAGATGAAGTAGCAAAGTTGTCCCCTGATGATTCTTTAGCAAATCCTTCTTTAAAAGATAGAAGGAGAATAGATTTAATGTTACACATAAGAGAAAATATGAAAGGTAAGCCCTATTTAAATATTTTTGATAATAAGGATGCTACAAAATGGAACCAAGCTCATTCTTTATAAAAATGACCCAATGCTTAGCTACCTTCTTGCCACTTTATATGCTATATGATATATGATATATTAAAAACTATTGGATATTTATTTACAAATAAGCATATTTTTATTGATCCTAGATTACAAAAGAACTTTCTCAATAATGAATTAAATGACATAGGCGATGAACACATAAATGATATAGCAAAGGTTTATAATGTATTAGAACCCTCAAAAAATCACTTAAATTACATTGTTATAATAGAAGGTATGTTACAAGGTATGTTTAATAAATGTACATTAATGGCTGATACCTCAAGTAGTTTTTTTTTATCTTACAGTGAAATTATATTAAAAGTAACAGGTAAAATGTTAGGGGTAAAAGGTAGTATACAACGTGCTAAAGTAACTTTCACTCAAAGTTCCGACGATTCCATGGTAAGCTATTGTATAAATTATGATACCTTAATTAATGCTAAAATATTATTATTAATAATTTCACCATTAAGTAGAACTAATATAGATTGTAATAAAGGAGTAGAAATTCATGACAGTATTAAATCTAGCAACTGCTGTTCAGAAATAAGTGAATTTAATAGCAATTTTGAAGAAAATGGCATTCTAGACAAATCTTATATTAATTTTGTTATTGCTTCACGATTAATTACCAAACATTCCACATTCCTACATGAACAGAGAGAATTATATAATTATTTAACTCAAATTATAGAAAATGGTGGTTTATTTTTGCTAACAGCTTTAATCCAGTATTCTAATTAATTTTCATGGTATAGGATGGGAATTAGTCTTTCAAGAATTTCAAAGGCAAAATTAATGACTTTTTCTAGAATTACCTGAACCCTCGTTAGGTTATTACTTAATGGATCACCCCTTATATATAGATTTAATGGGTTATAAATATACCTTAACATACAATGTTACGGAACAATTCGAAATTATCATCCTATTTAGGTTATTTATTAACCCATGAACAACATAATCCTTTTGAGATGGTAGTAAGTAGTGTTAAGTCAACTCAAAATGCTTTAACTCCCAACATTAATTTTAGAAATGGAGATCATAGGAAACTTAACGAAGCTATGTTTACAGCTGGAATACCGAAAAAAGGATTTGGAATTAGCCAGATATTGAAAATTTCCGATACTTGTTTAAAAGTCCTACTGATCAGTTAGGGGTAATAATAAAAAGATATATGAAATTTTCTGCAAATAATATTTCACATGCCTTTGAGTGTGATGACAAATTAGTTACATGTTTTAGGCAAAGTGTTTATTTGGTTACTGGATAATATTATGATAGCCAATGCGGCAGAAGTTTTAGGAGAAAATGCAAAATTTGATTTAATAAAAACACTATACAATCTCATCCAAGCTATCTCTAATTCTGAAAATGATATACGAGATAAATTTTGTTACTTTGGCAATTTTAGAAGGTGATACTAGTCTTAATAATGATTTATTTCAATTAATATGAACCAAATGAGAAAAATCCAAATTTTCCAAATTATAGACTACCAAGTGTATATTCTGATATCATTAAATTAAAAAATGTCACAACTCGTCAAAGAATTATCATGCAAATGTTACTTAAAATATCAATAACTTTGAATTCAGATGGAGAATATTTCCCTAATTTTTCAGTTTTATCTGATATCGGCAAGTTAATAGGAATTTTGGATATGATTAAGCTCATTAGGCTTGGTATTTTGGGAGGTTATTTAATTAGACAAAAATATGATAAAGAAACTAATGAATTTTAATTAAATGGGTGAGACAGTTGGGACATTTCAATGTTGAATTATTAATGTATAATGGCATAGGAAAACAAACTAGTGTTGGCTACTGAGTCGTGGATTCGAAACAATGAGTCGAATCAGATAATTGTTTTACGGTTTCGATACATGAAATTTTGATGTTTTGAATCTATGATTCAGCGTTGAAAACCACACACCCAGAGCGGAACTGAACCGAAGTGTCTCGTCTCTCGTCCATTGAGTGAAAACGTGAGTCGAGCCTCGAAGATCCGAAGATTCGATTAGAATGCTGACAATACACCGGCTCAACCGGTGCGCGGCCGTCAACCGCATTTCGGACGAGTGTATGTTTTGATCTGCTTTGACACATTTGAATTTTGAATTGGTATCGGTGCTTGTTTGCAGCCGCCGCGCGCCGGTCGCACTGTGCCAAACAAAAAAATCAGTAACAGCTGTTTGCCATTTCAGCTGGTTTGTTGCCGTTGAGTAGTGCGGCCGTGCGGCGATTGTAAATCGAAATCGGTTCGCTTTCGCACTTAATCTTTGGCGGCGTTGTTTTTGATTAACATATTCGAATTTTTTTTTTAATGAAATGTCGAATAAAAGAAGTATTGTTTGGAACTATTTTTCCCAAAGCTCTAAAAACGATGGAAAAGTAAAATGCAATTTGTGTTCTTTAATGTTAACGATAAAGAATGGATCAACGTCCAACATGGCACGTCATTTTAAGCTGAAACATCCTACTCTGAACATAGGAGAGACTAGAAAACGGTACTTAAATGTGGAAGAGCAAGAATTGGAAGGAGATAAAGTGGTCGGCGAAAAAATATTTAAAAGTGGTGAACATCAAACGGAACCAGATGCAACGAAAGCGTTAAATAGTGAACAGACATCAAGACATGTGAAGGGTAAGCCATTTGAAATCACAATTAGTCGGTTTCCTAGAAAACCATTGGACCGTGTAAAAGACAAGCACTTGATAATCAGTTGTTAAAATTTATTGTTAATGATTATCAACCCTTTAATAGCGTAGAAAGTGCTAATTTTCAAAAATTTGTCAATATGTTAAGCCCAAATTTTGAACTGCCAAGTCGAAAAACTCTATCAAATAGTTTGTTATCAGCGGCATATGAAAAATGTGTATCTCATTTGAAAGTGCTTGTGGACAACGCTGCTTACGTTGCCATTACAACAGACGGCTGGACGTCAATAAACAATGAGGGTTTTACTGCTATTACTGCTTATTTCTTAACTGATGATTGTGAAATTTATTCTGGACTCTTGTCATCATTCAAATTTTTGGGGCAACACACTTCTGAAAATATATTTGAACAACTTAAAACAATTTCATCAGAATGGCAAGCAGACAATAAAATAGGTGCATGTGTAACTGATAACACTACTAATATGGTGAAAGCAGTACAACTTGCTAAATGGTGGCATGTGCCTTGTTTTGCTCATTCTTTAAATTTAATAGTACAGTCTAGTTTAGTTGATATTGCCGACACTCTCAGCACAATCAAATCGATAGTGGAGTTCTTTAAAAGAACTACTTCGGCAACGGAAAAGTTACAAAACGTTCAAAGCGTATGGGTGCTGAGGTTCTTAAACTTAAACAGGATTGTAAACTAGATGGAATTCAACCTATGATATGTTGCGTAGATTCAGCAAAAGTAAGGAATCGTTACAGAGCACAATGGGTACTTTGAACAATCCTAATCTTCCTGTTTTGTCGTCAGAAGACTGGTATATAACAGAAATCTGCAGCGATATTCTGCTCGTGTTTGACGAAAACACCGTTAAAATGTGTCCCTTACTAAAATTGCAATATTAAGTAAAAATCTAATGAGTTATTGTTCTCGCTTAAAAAACGAGACATTTGAAAGTGCTCGCGTGGCTAATATGGTAAATAAATTATATGACGAAGTAGTGAACAGGTTTAAAAATAAATATAGAAATATAAACATAATATGGGAGGCCACGTCTTTAGATCCACGGTTCAAACAGCATGGCTTTCATGAAGATCAGGTTTTAATGGTTAGGGAAACGCGCGTCGAGTGCAAAAATTATGTTTCGGTATTGTGGATAAAACTCTGTTTTAGTGCATGTTGCCGAAGGTTCCAAACTCCAACGTAGA